>JARGYV010082843.1:0-26507 GCA_029532675.1 Ornithodoros moubata
AAAAAAAAAAATCAAGACGAGGGATTCGTGGAAACTACGGTTTATCTTTTATTTGTTTGGACACCTGCTGTAACTTTCACAAAAACGATGCAATGGTGGAGTTCTGGCTACTGATAGCCTCGTGATAACGACCAGGTGCACACGTGGAAATATATCGCGGAATATCCTTCTTGCCGCCACGGATAAGGCAACAACTTCATTTATGTGACTTCGAGACAGGTTTAAAGAGAAATGTTTGTGTGAACCTTGCTTTTAATCTCTTTCCTCGCACGCTTATCTATAGCAAGCGAAAACCCTGCGAGGAAGTCAACAAGTCAGCAGAGATTCGTTCTTAAGTATAGGAGGAAGAAAAAAGTTGCTTTCTAATGTGAGCATGTATTGCATGCGACCCTTCTAGCATTGTCTTTGTTGCCATACAGTGGTATTTCCACGAATTTGTAGTTTTCCTGGGCTTCCCGCACAGGCATGTGCGGAGACTGAGGAATGAAGCAGTTTTCTGAGAAACTGCGGCGCAGATACGTGTCTCCGCAAATTGCCTAACTGTTTTAATGTGAGCCTGAATTTATTAATTTTTACTGGTGTCCTTATCCCCACCTGATAATCAGTGGTGTTGTGATGCGACAAAAAAACATTTGAAGGAAATATCAAACTCGATGGAAAAATATATCTGGACACGTCGAGCACGAAACTTTCTCACGCTGCGACGTTTACTACGCGGAAAAGCGCGGCATAAAAGAAACACGGAACGTGTTTACGTGTCCCACAAGTAGATGGAATCCCATAATCACACGCTCGCATCTTCCTGCTACACGGCTGTAAGAGGCGCGAGCAGTGACGTTCGTATGGGAAGCGGTAAAAATAGTAAGCGGTATTATGACAGCCTTCGGTTCGAAAACAAAAAAAGATTAATCGTGATCATCGGAAGCGTTGAGTAGCAATTTGTGAAATGAGCACGCCTCACGTTGTCGTTTCTCTTTCAGATGGTAAGGCGGGGCGACCCAGGAAAAGAAGAGACAGACCTGGATCGGATCCAATATCTTTTTCCCAACGATGACCTCCGACTGAACGAACGGGACCCTCTTTCACCGGTAAGTCCACGGACCACATGGAATGGAAACGAGCAGTGTACGGGCAGTGTGGTCGACATAATTATTCGCAAGGACAGACGCAACATGTACTTGTGATGGCTCGACCGTGTGAAACGTTGTGGTGTGTCGCTTGTTGTGGGTTCTAATGAGGTAGTTATAAGGGCGAGACGGGCCTTATCTCCTCTTTAACTGGTTTTGAAGAGTTTTACTAGACATGCAAATTAGTGTATCTCTCCAACAAGATAAGCGTTTGTATTAGTTTTCCTTGAGTAATTGCATGCAGTCACGGAGTGTGTAATGAAGTGGCTAACACAATGGAACCGACGTCGTTGAAGCCTCACTTGACCTCTGTACCTCTTCTCACTAATATCGTCGAATTATTTACTATACCTCCTACCAAATATATTCATGCAAAATTTCCGCGTCTCATTTCTTCGTATCTAAGAGTGGAGACCCCCCTTATCGCTGACGCAGACACCCACACAGGTAAACATAGAAGATAAGGGCAAGGCCAGACCCGTAATCATACCGATCGCCGAGAAAAAACACTGCTTTAGACAAATAAACAACGTTCTTACGCGCTGTAGTAGAAACCGATTCTCCGAAGTTGTCCGTCGAAGTCCAATCGCCCTATTCGCCATTTTCTGGCTCGGCATGAAGTTTGCCACGTCGCGCTCAGCCGTCAACCTTGAAGACCTGTCTCCGGCGTCGCGTTCTTTTACAAAGTATATATCTTATTCGAAGAAAACTGCCTGCATCATGGCACAAGTATGTAAAACGCCGTACGTTTGACGTGACCTATATGTGTATGCCATTGAGACGTCGCATAGCCCATTTGAACTTTCACTGCAGCTTCCATGGCTCAAGGAATGTGTCTCCAGAGGGGGCGTTGACGCGCGAACGCATGGCATACGTGTTGCCATCTTTTTTTTTTTTTTTTTCTCGGGGTGTGGGTTGCAGCTTGTGTGTGTGTTCAGCGCACTGAGAGTGAGATACCGA
The DNA here is from genome assembly GCA_029532675.1 of Ornithodoros moubata. NCBI lineage: Eukaryota > Metazoa > Arthropoda > Arachnida > Ixodida > Argasidae > Ornithodoros > Ornithodoros moubata. The sequence continues at coordinate 2,088 of JARGYV010082843.1, forward strand.
AAGGCTGAATTCCAGGAGCAGCGACATCACACGGGCGTGGCGTGACATTTACGAGTGATGCATCACTTGTGATGAATATTCTTGCTCGTGTCAAAAGGGTGGCAGTGTGGGCGGCGACGCGACTTTCGGTTGTTCCGTGTGAAGTGTAGGAGGTGGCCCTTGGTTACAACGTCGGAGCGGGTCATGACGTGCCTATGTAAATCTTGTCTCAACAGTTTGTGCCGTCTTGAGGGGTCGCATACGGGTCTTGCCTTGTGGCGATGGTGTATGTACTCGTGCAATCATAATACCCTTCCTGTGTTAACCGCTTATGAAAGTTTAATGCGTTCTCAATAGCTCGATGTTTTCCAGTAGCCCCTGCGTTCTCGTAGTAAGATATTTTGTAGTCCGTTTTATCTTGTACCTGTATCAACGACCGACAAGGTGTAAATCTTCATCGCAGTTAGTCATCGAACCAGTATTGCTATGAAGTTTTCACTCACCGACCGCCTCACGTACAAAACACTGACCTATTCGTGTACGTAATGAGTGTTCTTTTTTCTCCTCGCAACAGAAAGACCTCCCGCGTTCAAAGTCCGTCGCAGCGTCCAAGCTGCACCGGGCGCTCTCCAGAAAGTCAAAGTCTGCGACTGACATGTACGTACCTTTGAAACATCGCTCCCTTTAACCCGCGCCGTTTTTCTGCTGGAGTTTGTCTCCTCATATAACTGCGTAGCGGGGACAGCTTTTCCACCTGAGAAAGCTACGTGTCCAACACACGGATGTTTCCTGCCCATTGCCATCAATTTCCGCCAGTTCCCGCATTGTTCACTTCCTGGACTTTTATCACTGGGCATATTTGCATACAGTCGCGTATATCTAACGTTAGCTGGCATGTCCTTGTCGCAGTTTGTCTCCGGCGAAAGAAAATGGCGGATTCTTCCCAGATGGTAGAAGGAACAACAATAACTGGACCCGTTACTTCATCATGGACGGTCCTGCCCAATTTTCCATTGTGAGTACACAGCGGGATATATGCACGGCAACTCGCTTCTGTTGCCCATTGTTTGGGTGACTATTGAACCAACTTCCTTACTGGTGCTTGACTTATGTTCTTATTGTCCCTTTCCCTAATCTCGTTGAAGTTTACTACGAATTCACGCTGACGGGGTAACAGGGGTGGCATTGCGAAAGGGCATTATTCATAGGGGCGCAGTGTCGCGTATCTACCGGTACTGCTGGAGCGGCCCTTATGTCCAGATTGGTTTTCTTCTGTATGTCTCGTTGCTAACCTGCTGCACGTTCTTCCGCAGGGACTTCAGAATCAAGAGCGCCATCTGTTCCTGCTCAGCGACGTCTTGTTAATAGCCAAGCCCAAGTAAGCGGTTTGGGTTGCTTTCGCGCTCGTTGTGGTTAGGCTGCATGGAGAATTTATTATATGACCGTCGTATATGCTGGAACGCCTGTTTTATTCAAGCGCTACATGCATCTAAGCAGCTTTTTTCTTTTCTCGGCGTATGTAAGGCACTCTGCTTATCCATAGTGATGTAACGGACCTCTTTGTTCCAGGTCTTCTGGCAACTACAAGCTGAAAGACAAGGTTCGCACCAGCGAGCTCTGGCTCTCCAACTGTCTGTCTGACGTCAGCGAATCCACGAGGTCCAGCGACACCTCGTTCGTGATTGGTTGGCCAACTACCAATGTTGTCGTCACTTTCAGGTAGGGCCACGCTAAAGATCGTGCTTCCGTTTTCGCTTTCAAACGTGCCGCAAAGGTCTTAGGTTGGAAATTGCGAAACTCACGGCTGCTCGCTTTTGTGACCCTCCCCAGCTCCTGTATTCATCACCTCTGGTTACTGTTTTGGTTCGACTCCACCTTTTTCCTTGCCCACTGTTGCCAGCAAGAAAATTGCAGACATATCCGAAATCGTCCGAAAATCACTCGCTTTCGTGTAACATCGCAGAGGCTGTGCAGGCCGGCCGAACCCTAATTACTTCGCTCGGCCCCGGTAATGGCATGTCGTCTGTTTCATAAAAGAACGCCGCGGCAACACCCTTCGTTTGAAGTGAGAACACCGCCGTGTAGAGGCTAAATTTAGGTCGATGACCGCAACACACTCGTTGGTCGTACTGCGTTTTGCTTCTTGTCGCTGTTGTCTAATAAACACCAGAAAACGAACTAGCCGAAGAAAGCGCGTATGCCAATCAGAAACGCGCGGATGATGCAACCGTCTGCCCAAGAGAGCGCGAATCGCGGAAAGTTTGCTTATTTAGGTCAGTGGGTTAAATGCACGGGCTTTAATTACCTGGGCGTTAATTATGTTTTGGAAGAAAAAGTGGCGTTAAACTTAGAAGACTGTCTTTGCTTCTCTCGTGTGTGACGTTTGGCTGTTCCAAAGGACATAAGAAATTGATGCGCATGCTGTAAACATTAGCGCGAGGTGGTAGGCTGCGCCCTCTGTAGCGAATCTGATTTTCATGACCTGGTTGCAAGCCTGTATCCGTCTCGTATTTCATGCTAGATCTGTGAAGAACTCTTGATGTTTACATTCCTAAGTGTTCCCACTGCAACATTTAATGTTAACTCTGTTGCTAATGTGCAGCGATACGGCATTTAATGAGAACGAAAGTGCCGTGGGCGCTATAAGTAAACGTTCTTCTGTCTGTAGTACACTGTACCCATGTCTCCCACACGTCATTCGTTCAGGGCGAATATTCCGAGGGGCCCAGACATCAGATCAGAAAAAAAGTAGCCAGTCGTGCCTTGCAGGATTAGACGTCTGCGACCAGTTGCCTTGTCGAAAACCTGGCGACACAGAACGCAAGACGTCTACCAGACCCTCCCGGGGCCAACGATCAACCCTATTTATCCGCAACGTGCGATGCCAGCAATAGATACCGAATGCTCAACACTGGGGATGAAAACAAAACGTGAAGCGGAAAAAATACGGCTAGAGTCTCCGGCTGCTTTCAGACTGTTTGCTCTCTCCTCTAATGGCGTCTCCGTGGCCACATATACTCTTGTCGCCATTCACATTGTCGCGTGCGCGAGCGTCTCCCGCCAAAATCACTTCCGCGGTGGGGAAGTGATCCTCCCTTGAAAGACCTTGGAAAAGGGAAAAATAACGAAAGAAAGTAAAGCTCCTGACAAAAAGAAAAAAAAAATACAAAGCCAAGGCCATGCTCCTTCCCCGCGTGTGTCTACCGTTTACGATATTCAAAATCACCGTAGGCCCCAAATTTACGTCGCCCGAAAACGTCGTGAGCTCTTTGTGCATCTCGTATATACTGGAAAACAACCCGGGGAGTTCCCTGAACTTCCGTTCCCCTTGGGGGACCACGGCTGGCTTCCCGTCCTCTGCCGAGAGAAGCAGAAAAAAAAAAAAAAAAAGGCGTCGTCTCCCTGAGATTGCTCTTTCGTGGTTTTGCTTCATCTGCTTGCACGTGGGACGATGACGTGCATGATACTCACGGCCACGGGTAGGTTTTGGCGCCGGAAGAGCAGTGTGTGATGCCATTTCGGGTACAATCAGAGGGCGAGGGTTAGAGAGTGAGCATAGTTGATGTTACGGACGGAGGTCCTTCGTTTTACAAAGACCTCTTGCTTGTGAGTTCCGCGGAGTTGCACTCCGCTTGCGGGAACATTTGAATTTAAGCCATTGCGTGCAGCTAGTGGGTTTTTGCTGAAGGTAAACTGTCGCGTTTAGGGAATATATGTAGTAATTTGAATTAGTGTCCCTTAAGGAAATAACAGACGCATACGAAGCGAATTGAAATATCAGACCTTGACGACACTTGCTAAAAAATGCTAGATATTCAATTTTAAGACGTTATAACATTTAAACACATCAGTAAATCTATAAGCTTAGATGGACTGCTGCATTAATAGAACATATTTACATTTCAAGACCACTTAAAAGTCCCAGGTGTACTTCGAGATACCGTGAATTCAAATGAAGGATATTAATGGAGTTTATAGGCGCAGCAAGATAATGCAGCCTTCCGTGTTACGTGCAACCCCACCCTCTACCACCTCCGCACTTAAAACCATCCCCGAATGTTACCATGATTGATTATCTTTTGTAACGTCGCGTATCGTAAACAACGCAAAGCCTCTTTTCTATGCACTCTTGTGTTGTGTTTTTTCCTTCGCCTGAGGAGCACTGGGTTTCCTTATTTTCGGAACACCTGCAAGCAGTTTTGCTCGGCCATCATAACCACGGCGCGCCTTTCGCAGAAGACCTCAGTATCTGTGTCGCCCCCTGTCTCCGCGGAAAGCCGTGCTTGACCTTCGAAGCTGTTTCCCCCATCTCGAAACAGCTCTTTCCTTTCTCTTCCTTTTAAGTGTCCATTCAAAACCTCTTCTCCCTCCTCCGTAACCAAAACTCTGGAAATGAGGCTACAAGCAGCTTCAGCTTGCGTGCGAGCCTTTTTGTTTTTGAAAATCCCGCCTCCTGGTTGGCGGGTCCACTCGACGACGTGCTGCTGTGACGTCCCGCGCGATTGTGTGTCCGACCGTGACCTGTGGCACGTTTTGGAGAGGACACTGGCGAAAAAGTGTGCCGGGTGCATCCCCTTTTGACGTGTGTGTTTCTTTTTTTTCGGTGCAGTTCGTCAGCAACCCGGGATTTGTGGCACAGCCAGTTCACGCAGTAAGTTGGACATCTGCGTTTTTGCATTCATGGTGGTCGTGTGAAGTGGTGCGAGTGATGTCGTGTGTGTGTGTGTAAGACTGGCGCGGCATTGCCTGGGGTGCTTAGGTGAATGTGGTTCGTGGCCTTGGCGATACACGTGTGGTGCTTGGTGTGGAATGACAGGGTGGGTGACTGGTGCTTTATTTATTTCCTTGCGTATTTCAATTTCTAGTATTTCCTGTCGCATATTTTTGCCCGTCCGTTGCGCGTCTTACCTTGAATTTCTCTTGCGTACACACGCGGTGTTTTCAGCGCTGTCAATATGTCTTATCAGGTGAGGAAAGACTGACTGAGAATAACTTGCGTAGCACTTTACTGTTATTAACATATTATTATATATTACTATTTACACAATTTCTCTGGGAAGGTGACCTTCGTGTTCTCCCTCTACTCCCAAAAAACGGAAACTTTTCTTTTATTTTGCTTCTCTTTGCTCAGATGCAGAAAACTCAAAGTATCATAGCCTGCAGTTACGTTCGACCCGCGCCCGATTTTCACACCATAGCACACAAAGAAATTCGATTATGTGTGGCTACACATCAAATTTTGACTCCCTACATCTGCAAAGTTTGCCAGATAAGAAATACATGATAAAAAAAAAGTTCGGATGAGTGTGTGTGTGTTGCTTGTAGGTATAGGGTCTGTAGCAGATTGCATCTTGTAAAACAAATTAAATTCTTAACATTTTCTGTTGCTGCAGGCTTATTGCTGAAGCAAAAGAGAAAGAAGGTAGGCAGTTGGCATCCCTGCAGGTCAGCTACTGGGACCCGGTCTCACAACGAGACTATGTAAGTCGTGCGGCCCTTCTCGTAATCTGATCAGAAACAGCACACAATGTTTTGTCGGTTAGTCTACTTTGCACAATTTTGCAACAAAGTGCTTTTCGACGGCAAAATGTCCATTTCAGCATCCAGTGGCCTAGAATGATGGCCCTAGGACAAGTTGTCGGTGGCCGGGCTTAATTTCACACGGCGGCCTAAAATATATATATGCGAAACCAGAAATTGCTTGCATGCCCAATAAGCTATCTTTTAAGAGGATAACGGAATGAAATTTGGAATGTGGCCCACTAATTGCCAAGGGATTGCACAAATGACACATGGAAGTCTGAGCTGCACATTCCATGCAGCAGACTACCGTAGTAAAATGATGTGAGCGCTTTCTTGTAAAAAAAGCTACTGGGAAGCTCCCAATATATGCCTTCATTCAAATGGTTAATGCTGCAGTATAGTTAGTGATGAAGTGCATACGATGGTACAAAATATGTACCTACAAAGGCGAAACATGTTTATTAAGAGAATGTCCAAGAAGGCATATGCCGGGATATTGATTTGAGTATTTACTTCTCAGATTCAAACTGTCAAGGTCAGCAATACACATACCACAAAGGATTGCATCTACCTGTGCACACAGAAGATTGATGGGGTAAGCCTTTTGGTATTTCGCAAAGAACTCTGATCACTTCTCATTTAAGCCCCCCTCCCCCTGTTTCCTGAAAATTTCTACTGTCAGAATTTGACTGGGCAGTTGTTTATAGAATGTACAGTCACACTGTCCAAATGACTTGTATTCCTAAGGCAGGGCACTTGTGCTATTGTAGTGTTATCGTCAGCGAGACTACGGGCCCTGGACCTTGTCAAGCTTTCTCGAGTCCCTTAAGCCCTTAAATGTTCGAATAAAGGTAGTTGTGTATTAAATTATGGCCATTGTTCATGAACTGTGCAGGCGCTCGCTGCAGACGAGTTCCAGATGTGGGTGAAGACCGGGAAAGAGGAGTCTCCCTATCCCCTGATTGGACACGAGTATCCATACTGTATCAACATGAACTTTGTCCGAGACCTGCTGCAGAACTCTAACGTCGACCTGTCTTCCCTGGGCGACGTCATCACCAACTGCAAGTGCACCTTCATCCTTCGGCGGAACTGCCACAAGGTCACCATTAACAATGGTGAGCACTCGGAGGTCCCTGTCTCTGCTGGCTCTTAACAGAATTCTGTTGTTTTGCTGGCTACAGTAGAAAAGCAAAAGAAAGTCCGTCGACCCACCATCATCAACTGGCCGTTCAAGAAGCAGCCGTCGAAGCAGTCGTCCACGGACTCCGGGACTGTGTCGCCCGTCGTCGGCAGCCTGTTTGGCCAAGAGCTCAGCAAGGTGTCCCCCAGTGGGACAGTTCCTAGGCCTGTCATGGTGAGTCATAGCACGGCCGTGTGGCTGCCGTGGTGGACTTGTGGGCATGAGTTTCACAGAGTTGTACATTCCGCACGGCAGGCACTGCTTAGGCAGTTGTTTCTGCGGGGCCCTTTCACGTCCGGCATCTTCCGTAAGTCTGGGAACGTCCGGATCAGGAGAGAGCTGCAGTCTCAACTGGAGGAAGATCCAGAGTATGCGCTGACTGATGTGCCCATTCATGTAGTTTCTGCCACATTCAAGGTGTGTGTCCCAGGTTATTTTATATATGTGGTTACTTAGTGCCTGGTGATCTACGTGTTGTGCGGAAATTGATTGTAGCCATTTACTGGACAATGTGCCGTGTAACATATTTTTAGGAGTTCCTGGGATGCCTGCCCGACTGCCTGTTGCAGAGGAGTTTGTACTCGGAGTGGCTCAAAGTTCTGCAGGTCGAACCAGAGTGGAAGAAACGGGATTATGTTATAAGGTACTTTCCTACGGAACATTCTCTTAAATGCACTATGGCATGTGCAGGGGCACTGCTGGTTGGTTAAATGTGAAGGCCAGAACTTTCAGCTGCACCTCTGAAATTAAATATTGCTATCCCACTTGTTCTTGAAGAATTCTGTGGATCTTCTACAAGTCTTCTGTAGTCGTAAATGCCAGGACGTTCATATAGTGCACAGATTTATGTAATTTCTGCATTCTGCAGCCTGCTGAAGAAACTTCCGCCCGCAAACGTGGAGCTTCTTCGTCATTTCCTCTGTGTCTTGTGGCACATCAGTCGTCGCAGTGCTGAAAACAAGATGCCCACTTCCAACCTAGCCGTCTGCATTGGACCTAGTTTGCTCAGCCCGAAGTTTGTGGACAGCTCCCACTCGCAAACGCTACAATCTGAGGTAAAATTTGCTTTTTGTCAGGCACGTTTGCATCTGTAAGCTTCAGTTGTCAGATATTTATTTTTGAGATCAAGGCAAGCAAAGCTTTTTTCTGGTTGCCAAGACTTGAGTAAAATCAACAGCGGTGACATTGTGAACCCAGTACAGTGTACCATTTTTAGTGGCAACATTTCTCACATACAAATGACGTTTGAATGTAGATTGTGGTAAAAAAAAATATACATTCCTAAGACAACTGAACCTAACAGTTCAGCACATGAGTAAAGAATCTATATTCTGCTTCGGAAACAAGTCTGAGTGATTTTTTTTTGTTTGTTTTTCAGTGATTTTACCAGTCTTTATTATACCCATTAATCCTGTTATTGTGTACTAATGTACTTGCACATTTGTGCTTTTAGATCTCTGAGCAGGTGCCCCACCTTGTTGAGTACCTGATTGAGCACAGTGTTGACATCTTTGGAAAAGAGTTCCTACAACTGTTTGGAGAGGCTCCTCCGAAAGACCCCTCACGCCAAGATTCTGGTGCCGAAGAATCCGACAGTCCTCACAGCCTGCAAGAAAATGGCGGTAGGTTCACTTCGATTACTTATGTGTGCTATTTCGAAAGGTGGTCAGGAAGAACTGCGACGGAGTTCTGTGCATTCGGAAGCTTTTGTTACTCATCTTTACAGTGTGCTTTATTAACAATTCTTAAACCCGTGTAAATTTTCACTTATAATCATCCACAAGCCCTGAATCCTGCGCCCTAAACCTTCAGCCTTCTTCGCAGGTGCATTCCGAAGAGACGACTCCTCCATCGACAGCCTCGAGAGAGCGCTCATGGATGACTCTAGTCCAAAGCTGCCAAACCGGACGAAAGTGTCGCTCACAAACCTCAGCAGGGACTCCGGTTTGACGCTGAGCGACACACAGCTCTACACACCAGAAGATGACGTCGTAATTGACACCAGCGCCCCCCTCCAGTGCATGACAAAGAGCGTCCCTCACTTGGACATCGTAGGGATGGAGTCCACGTACGGCCGCAGCAACGGAGTCAGCATCGACGGCTCATGCAACGACGTTGTGCGACGAAGAAAGTGCGGCGGCGACACCTCTAAAAACTGCCGCCCGCAGCACCTTTATGTGGTACCTGCTGTTTACACCAGGTCTTCTCCTGTGAGCAGAGACTCTCGAAGCCAGCAGCTTCAGTATTCACGGTCGTGCAACTACCGCGACAGCGACGCCCTTGAAGCCGACGCCCTAACCACAGACGACAACCTGGTGCGGTGGAGGAAGCACCGCGGGAGGCAGCAACGTGGGCAGGTGATGTCTGCCATCGAAGTCGGTCACTCCCCATCTTCGCTGATTAGGAGTGCCTCGGAAGAAAGTCTCCTGCAAAGGTATATCAGCGAGGATGTCTCTAAACGGCGTCCCCAGCATGGCAAGGGCATGGCGCCAAAACCCCCAGCGGAACTGTATGGAAACAACGGGTTCCCCAGCGTCCATGCTAAGCCAGATAGGCATGCCGTGTGGTTCGCCAACCACAACCGGACTGTGGATTGGAAGCGAAGCCAGTCAACATCCAAGATCGACGAGATTGACAACGTTGAGGAGGTTCCCGCTCTGTCTTCTGTACCCAGCCAGGCCATGTCCTCCAATAACTGCATACCGGTTGTCGTTACGCAAGAACCATCCAGGACAGGAGTCATCCACACGCCACCACGCGTCAACAGTGTGTGCAGTTCTGCTTCGGACACCAGCCAGCGTTCCCACAGGTCGCACGACTCCAACAGGTCCTGTCTGTCTAGCAGGTCCCGAGGGTCGAGACGTACTCCCGTCTCCTGCAATTCCCCAGACCTCGCCCCCGTGCACCGCTCGCCGCTGCACAAACCTGCAGAGCCTCCGAGCTACCAGGAAGCTATGACACGCCGATCCCTGCTCCACCGTTCACAAACCCTGCCGCCAATGGAAGACAGTGCTACGGAAACGGCAGAGCAAGCGTCGCTGAGCACGAAAGCGAAACAGCTGTACGAAAACTCGCTGAAGCAGTACAACCAGCAGCTGGAAGGCGAGAGCGAGACCCACCACGCCATCTTGGTGAAGGTCGACAGCAGCGACGAGGGCATTGCAGAGAGCCCGCCTCCGCTGCCGCCCAAACCGCACCTCAACGTACACCGCACCGTCAGCGAGGGCACGGGCGTACGGTTACGACATCACCCGCCTGTTCACGTCAAGGACTCTCAGCTTGTGAACAGAGGGAAGTGCGTTGTGGTGTCCTCTTTCCACGACCGATGCCAAAACCAGTCCCTCTACGATTTCCCCAAGGAAATCAGCTGGAGCGTGGCGCAGCTGCGCAACTTCTTCAGCAACCCGTCCGTACCGGTGCAGAGGATAGAAGAGGAGCAGCGTGCAGAAGCCCTCAGCGGGCAGGACTCTCGCCGCAGGCTGGTTCACGACATCGTGAGCACCATCGGAGGTGAAGAGTCCTATGTATAAGCTGGCATTTTAGTGTGCCCGTAACTCAGGACGTTGTGTGTGTTGCTCTTTGTAATATCTGGGGTGAATGACGTGTTTCATAGCATCATGTGACTGAAGAGAGTCCGTGCCAAATAGAGATATTATGCAGCTTGTACATAATGTATGCTCACGCGTGCATGCAATTGAGTGCTGAATGTATTATGCCCCTTCTAGAGAAACAACCAATATTGACTGTACATAGATTATATAAGTATATATAGATGTACTGAATGCAGAGCTTCATCCTTGTACAGGCATATGACGTTAAGCAGATGTTCATATAGCGGACCACCGTACATACCCCATAGTATGCTTTGGATAAGAGTCCTCGGCAAGTTTTGCCTGTCTATGGCAGTGAATTGTAGATAATTGTTTGAAAACAATAAAGATTTGTGTACAAGCAATTTTTGTTACACATTACCTGTGTTGTTCTCTTTGGGTGAATTTAAATGTGAGCATCACTTTAGGAAAATAGCCACAGAGCTCAGAACCAGTAACACAATGCATAGTGCAAGCAGGCAAAACCTTTGATTTTATTTACAGCAACACCTTGCAGTCATAATGTGACTCGAGTGGCGGCAGTGTTTGAAAGCTATGGCCTGCACTTTGAAAACTGAACTTCACTGCATAAACCAATCCCCCAGTCAGAATGGTATCGTTTACGCGGAAGGACAGCGAACTCTGCCAATCTGAGTGCACAAAATTTGGAACTCCTCACAGGAACCAGTGCTTCGAGGCAATGCATATCTTGCCTCAGAAATGCGTACAAGCAGCAGCGTCTGATTTGATGAACACTGCGCATCTGAATCCAATGAGGTAAAGTCAGGTTCGTGAGAGTACAAAACCTGCGACCTCAAAATGCGTAAACTCGATACCAGCCAGGCTGATGCTGCCTCTACAAAAACGCATCCAGTCTTTGGTACTTGAGGAACACAGTAAAGGAGGAGGAGGTGCCAGATGCATATGGCACTTAGCCAATAAGGTGATAGGCCAGGATCATACTCAGGAGGTCAATGCAAGTGGTCAGTAGGTATCACTCAGCAAGAGAGCTGGCACTCTCCGCTAGTTTATTCGCCCATCGTTTAGCCCTGAACGTGACAATCTAGGTCTTAAAAAATTCCCGTTTTTGTCCCAAAGTGTAATAGTGACTAATCTGGCCAATAAATGCCTGGATTGGCTAAAATACTCCTGCTGCGCCCACTGAATGGTGCTGCCCCCTATGAGAAATATAAACACTTCTGTTGAGCAGAGCTAGAAATTCCAATGGACTGAATAGACAAAATAAATAAAGTTTGCTTACAGCTTTCGAGCAGGAGGGCCACGAAAGCGTTGGATTTCCACAGCTCTTCCAATCAGCTGCACTGGATTACACGGAAAGGACCTTGAAAAGAATAAATATGCTTCAGTACATACGAAAGACAACAGCCACATACACACAAATAATTCCAGATATCTGCTGATATACCATCAGCAGCGTAGCCGCTGGGAGGGGGGGTTCATCAGCAATTCTGTAGAATTTCAAATTCAGAAGGAAAACGGCAAGCTTGTGTTAGTTCAGGTTCTGCTGTTGAATGACGTTTGCCTGGTTCGCTTAACATGCAGAGAAAAGGCAAGTGAGCTGGTGTAAGAGTGGTGGGAAATGCTGGTAGCCAGGGTATGTATTGTCTAATAGTTGTTTATAATATTGAAGCACAATTTGGAAGGTAGAGGGCTGAGTAAGTGGCATCCGAGGCGAGGCTGCGGAGGTCATGAAAGTCATGTTTTCGGGAAAGGAACCAATTGATGTAAGTAGGAGCAAACTAGCGATGAAGACCGAGTGCGAGGTGTTGCTGCCGCTGAGCAGGACAGCAGGGATGACTATAAGGCAACTGTCAGTGTGCATCATCCATACCCGGAGCTCGGACCGCAGCGACGCACAATTAATACCAGGCGTCAGTTCTGAGATTGTTGGCCCATCTGATGTGGATATTAACTAAACTAACTAGCTAAAAAGGCGCAGTTATCGATCGTAGAAAATGTGTGTGTACATTGCAGCATTAGGCTCCTTGCGGCAAACGTAATTTTCAGCCTTTGATTTTGAATGCAGCTTCGATCTTTCTGTCTGAAAGATCTGAATTTTGGATAGACCTCGCATTTACCTTCAGAACCGTAACTTCGGGAAAGACGGCCTTTCCAGGGATTTGGGGTGAAAGGTATGGACAGAAGAAATCGAAGATGTGTAGTTTTGAGCCGTCGTCGTTCACTTCGTTCTGTTATACCAGCTCGCCTACCTACATCCCTTACTACACGTGAAGCCTCCTCAACCACAAGCTTTGTATGTGGTTGCATGCATCAACCAGTGTTCTAGACATTTCACATGGTCACTGGTCATTCCCAGTAATGTAAGTTGGAGATAACAAATTACGGCTCAGGCGGAAGAACCATGAGTGCTGAAGTTTAGGAAATTTGAGGGTGAGAATCAATCGTCCGCAGTTCCCAGAAAGCTCGCGAAAGACGCATACGGTGGGCAAGTGCGATCTTGATTGGGTCGCGTGTGTAACTACTTTTGTCCAGCAGAAGTTCTCGACTAACTTACAGACCATGAAAGACAGACTGCAGAAACTTTAAGAACGAGGCTGTCGCACGCAGGTTGCGAGTCTGCTTTTATGTCGACGATTCAGGGCAGCACAACCCCGCCACAGAGAACTGCACCACAATAGTATAGAAACACTTACTCAGAGTCACTAAATATGAGCTACGGCTACCTCATTTTGTGATTTTAGCGCTGCGTATCGGTACTTACATTTCATAAGCGACGCACATGCGATACACCATAAACCGGCGCAAATGATAGCAATGACGCTAGGTGCGACATGACAACAAGGGAGCAAAGGGGCAAAGGTTTCGGTTTCGTACATATTTGAATAGATCGGACCAATTGCTTACAGCAGCCGTTAAAGGGTCTCTGACAAGTAGTGAGGACGGTGTTGAAGACAAGTGGGCAGGAGGAGCAGAGGTGACGGTATTTAGTTGATTTAATGGATGAAGGAGCATGTGAATAATAGACCACGAGGCGGGAAGGGATATGGCGTGCAATGCCTCTTGCGCTGCATAGGGCCAGGACTATTAGGACTAAACACTACACACACGCACACTCTATCCTTCACTGAGGCGCTCCCAGAACCATGGCACACGGAAAGCTATCTTCCATGGCCTTTCTCTTCCTTCAGGTATAGCACATTATACTTCGTCTACGCACGTTTCGAATATTTTTATTCTGCCTTCCTCTTCTCTCTGGCCATTAGCCAGGATGGCATTTGGCCCGACCTACTATGAGTGGTGGTGGTGGTGCCAGGCGTATGTAGCGCTTAACCGGACAGGCGATAGGCGAGGATCGTGTTCATTCAGTCAGAAAGTAATATGTATCCCAGTCAGTGGACGTCAATCAGCAGGAGAGTCAGCAGGTGGCTCTAATGTAATGGCGTAAGGCTAGTAAGGCGGTGAGTGATACCCTAGTTGCATTAGCACTTTCAACTACAGTTGAGTTACCCGCAGCTGAACTCAACTGCGGTTGAGAATGTTAGACAGCAGCGCCAACTGTGGTTGGACGCTCAACTGCGGTTGGAGGAGGCATGAGTGATCCTTAAGATTTTCGATCTCGCCCTCGTGCTCAAGACGCAGCTGCTTGATCGACACTTTTCTGTCTGTCCTCCGATTTTGATATATTTGTGCACGTGTAAACCTCGTTGCATCATAAATTTACCTTACCGTTCCACATGTAGGTCCTGTCACCTAAATCACGCTCACTTTGGGAAAGAGAACTTAAGACAATAGTGACGTCGTTAAAAAGAGCCGACTTAAAGTTCTGTGGAAGAAGGAAAACAACCTTGGCACTGAACCACACTTCATTCAAGTTGCCGTAGCACATGGTCATTATCGTCGCACGGCTTGGGGTAGAATGAATCCTCTGCAGGGCGGCACAGAAAAGACCACAAAGTGTGCTAAAGGAATGATAATGCATCACCTTGAGAAAAAAAAGGTGGCGGACATGTTTACAAACAGTGGCCTTCCGCGATTCCCGAAGAGGTTAGCCTACTTTCGGAGCGCCCGCCATACAAGATTTCACTTTCTATTTAAGGCTTTCCTACTCTATTGAGAACACGATGGCCGGTATTCTCGAGAGGTGATGGCGGCGATAAATATGGTAACGCTGTCGGGGGAACCGAACAGACCCGGAATAATGCTGTTGTCCTGATTTTCGAGAAAGACGGCGGAAGTGTGCGGACGAAGGTCTGTATCACGACGGGTTGCATCCAGGGTGTAGCCAGATATTGAACTTGCGCTGAAGGATGTGAGAGAAAAGGCCTCGTAGCCTGCGGATGTCCGCAAGGTCTTCGTGCAACGGCAGGAATTAAAAAAGAGTTTACTACTGGCATGCAGGGGCGGTTTCATTTCCTCAGTAGATGGTTAGTGCTGGACCTTCTTCGCGTACCATCAACTGAATGGGATGAATTTAATGCATCGGGGCAAATGCCGAGGTGTGCCCCGTAGATGCGCGCTGAAAAATGAATACTGCGCCGTTGTAGCTTCATTTCTGCACCATTTGATGTGAACCACGTTTGCTGGTGCTAGAGCTTTGCTGCTACTAGCAGAACGGGATGAAGATCACGCTCAGCTGCATGTGAATCGGATCGGGGGTTCCACAGATCATGTGCAGGGAGGTTAAATGAGAGCATTGAGTTTGCGCAGCCTAAGAAGCTGGCTAGGACGACAGCTATAACGTTAGACAGGCCGAAAACGTAACGAATATGTGACTCACTCTTAACGAGACTCAACCGAATGAAGCTCCCTGACTCATCTAGTGAATGACACGTGATAATACGTGAACGTACTTCCAACACAAATTTCGAAATATATATATATATGTGGCATATAATGATGGCTAATTCAACTGAAAGGCTCATCGTTCATCAATTTGTATGCTTAATCCATGTCGTCCCTTTGTCTAACATTTGTCTGATGCTGAATGTTTAATATTTAAAGACATTCAAGCAGTTGAGTTATCTGTTACAGTTAAAAATTTAAATGAACACCTGGTGATTTCTAAACTGTAGTTTCGCAGGTATATCTTGAAATGCACTCTTGTGCGCTCACTACTGCAACGACAAACCAAGCCACCACGTGAAAGGGAAACGCCTCAGGGTGGAAGCCGCCGATATTTCGCACGGAGATTGTGCTTCTTCTGAGCAACTTTCACATCACTGGCAGCGTGTTTAAGGATGTGGCTGCTATGCTTAGTCATTTGTGTTCGAACGGGAAAACACAGCCAGGGACTCGTGGACTAAGATAGGAAAATTGACAAGAGAAAACGTCCAGAGGGATGGAAGTAATGATTAATGACAGGATGCAATAGCTACGCTTTAAAATCAAGCGGGTAACTACAAGAAGCTGCGTATTTATCGGTCGTCTTGCTGTAGGTTACACAAAAATATGAACTTGTGGCCATTTGCGTGACAAATGAAGTAAGAAAAATATAATTTTTTTGCTTTTCGTTTGGTTCTTGCACTTTGGCTTTTCACCGAAAAAGGCCTCTCTTGGAATGTTCCTGCAAGGCTTCTGGAGATGTCCCCAGAGGTGCCCCAGACGATGAGTGCTTTCAGAGTGGGTCCATGAACTCCAAATTGCGAAAGAGAGGTCCTTCTCCCACATGTGTCATAGACTTATCGGTCACGAGAGAAGCGCAGATTAAGACTTAATATAGACAGGTAGGAAGAAAAGCATTTTGAGTGAAAACGATGAGTGTCCCTTCGCTTGAGCACATTTGCAAAGCATCAGAGTAGATAATCACAGAGATGACGTCGAAAGCGGTGAATACGTGTCGTCAGGGGAAATTTGTATTTCTGTCAAAGCCTTCCTTCTCTATATTTTCCCTATCTTTGGATGAACCATGGAGGAGAAGAAAATACTGTATCTGCCTATTGGCCCTATCTGATGAGATCAGTCGCAACACAACACACAATTCGAATTTTGAACAGAACGATGAATATATAATTTTCTGTTAACGTGCATGATGGGCAATGGTAATTCATTTTCAACCAGCGCTAGATAGAACTCTCGATGACGTACATATATATAGCGAATTTTCACGGATGGTTCGTATTCTAGAGAATTCAGAAAAGCTTGTAGCACTTTGCATAACAAGGG
Source organism: Ornithodoros moubata (assembly GCA_029532675.1). Classification (NCBI taxonomy): domain Eukaryota; kingdom Metazoa; phylum Arthropoda; class Arachnida; order Ixodida; family Argasidae; genus Ornithodoros; species Ornithodoros moubata. The sequence continues at coordinate 18,507 of JARGYV010082843.1, forward strand.
GCTTGCAATGACAATGACATCAATCTACAAGACATCACCGCCGAAGACACGTCCTCTCCGAAGGCGTCACCGATAAACCCACACCAACAGGACAACCGGATTGTGACCACGCTGATGAGCCTTGACACCGTATTGTCAAGCAGGGCGATGCGGGGAATAGTCATAAAAGAAAGAGCAGCGAATAAGAAGGACCTATAAAACTAATCTTCGCCGTTGTTTAGAGGAAAAACAAGGATTGTAAAGTGAAAGGATAGCAACAACAACGTTAAGAAATAGGTCCAAGGTTAGCTCGTGACACAACTCAAAATTAATTTTTCGGTGCCGCTTTACTTGTGCTACTTTCTGTTGGAAGTTGGAACGTAGAAAAAGAAAACAAGAAACTCGAATGAAAAGGTACTACGATTACTATTACGTGCATGTGTGCTGTAACACGTGACCCGATGCCCAACCGTCGCACAGCGCTAGAACGTGGATGGCGCTTAATCTTGCCTGTTAACCTGGCGGTGATTTATGTAACGCCAAAGTCTACATCAGGGTCGAAGTATTAATGTGATTCCAAAGTAACAGGGTAGCAAATCTGTGCACCTGATTGCTGTGATAAGGGAGAGAGATAGGTCCATTCATCATTACATTGTGACTTTCTCTGTGTGTGATAAACAGCCATGCAAGGCTGCAGAACGAAGTTAATTTCGTGCTTCTATTATGCAAAGTAATCATTTTGTTCAAATCGAGGGCATGCTCTACAACGCTCCGTGATGGACGAGCGGCCGTCCAATGTCAAGGTTAGCCAGCGAATCACTTTTTCCCGCCGTCGTTTCGGGCCCCATTGATTTTACGTAACTGTCCAATGAACTGTGACGTGTTGATGTGAGGGTCCACTCCTGGATGGCTGTAATTTCATCTTTGTTAAGGACAGGAGTAAATCAAACAAAGGACACCGGAGTGACAGGAAAACGTTATTTTTTTATTAACAACTTGCTCAATAAAATAATACGATACACCTCACACGCAACGGTCATCAAACACACGCACGCACATGCACACCACTATTTACATAACTGCGACAGCAGTTGTCTGTGATAAAAAAAAAGAAAAAAAGTTACAATAACCCGCGAGGAATGTCATTGGCCTTTGACAACGTCCTTACGCGGGCAGATGTAATTGCGGTAATAAAAGTCCGAGAATAAGCATGTGAAGAGCCCTGCCTCGAAGACCATGAACATGGACATGGTCCTGGGAAAATCGCAGTTCATGATGAGAGGAATGGAACCGTGCACCATCAGGAAGAAGAACTGCACAATCTGAGCCTGAGTAACGTACTTCTTCCACCACAGGTTAGGTCGTCGACTGGGACCGAGAGCAGCGAGGCCATAGTAAGTATACATCACCATGTGCACGGCAGTGTTGAGGACGGGGAACATGGCGACCTGGCCAGTTATTCCATTATTGATGTCCATCCAAACGGTGGACAAGGCTACGGAATGATGGAGCAAGTGGAGAAAGGTAATGTGCGCGTTTTTCTTGAGCAGCACGAAGAAGACGGTGTCCAGCAGTTCACCCACCTTCATCAACATATAGAACCATCCATGGTAGAGCAGAGGCATCGCAGTTTCCTTGTAATCAGTTCCTTGGCAGATGGGGTCGTACTTATCCACATCACGGAAGTAGGATAGCCGAAGAGTAAGTGCGAAGAAGTACACACTGAGCACCACCATAACGGCGTTGTAAGCTACAACCAGTGGCCGGATGTTGAAGGCAGGCCTGTTCTTCATAAATGCCGGTCCTAGTCTTAAGGAGAAATAAAGGTAGGCCGAGACAATGGACACGATGAAGACAGGTGATCCCATGAGCGCCCAGTCTCGGACGCGGGGGTCGCCCCCCGAGAACAACATGGTCGAGATCGTGTATTTGTCGCTGACTGCCATGCTGGAATGACTGGCCCAGATTCGAAACTTGCCGACTCTTTATAGGCTTTTCTCCTCGCCTGTGGAGTCAACACGACTTCCCGATTGAAAGCGAGAGGGCAAGGGCAGGCTTTCCTGGGCCGAACTAGGCCGCGGTCTAGTTTCCGATGCGCAAGAAACCAGGAACCGAAGGACAACGCTGGACGACGCGTCCAAGGGGTTTCTGAGGAGGATGTTTGTTCCGGTCGTCGATCCCGTCAGCTGCTCGTTTGAGCGAAAGTGAGGCCGTGTTCAAGGGGACGCACTGAGAAGCTCAACATGGTGATGATGCAACATGGTAAGTAAGTGGATTTCAAGACGGGATCTTTAGTTTTCTTTAGTCAGCAAAGGGAGAGTGAGTTGCCTGCAGGTTTGCCGGAAGAAAGAGGAACGGTGGTTTGCCGTCGATAGTCTCATCAACACAACGTACAGTGAAGGTTGAGCAGCGCGCTAAGGACAGTGGGTTGGGTGCCACTTTTAACGGTTAGCTGTTGCAGAGCTTCCAGCGGAAAATGTAGTTTTTTTAGATCCCTAGATGCAGTGTTTCTTGTCTGCGTATGGTTTCAAAGAAAATTGCAGATGCAAGTTCCTGGTACATTAAACGCAAACCACAAGGGGCAAAACCACAATGAGCTCTCTGTCGATGTACGAACACCTGCCAGTTGAGGCAACGTTTCCAATGATAAGGAACAAGACTAACAGAAATATCACACCTTACGAAACACAAGCAATCTGAAAGTCAATTCTCTTCGGGGACGAAAGCACCTATGAAATAACGTATGCTCACCTCCTGCATGCAAAAAACGTATTACTGAGCTAGTGATTCACAAGTTAAACGAGAGTGCAACTTGATTGCAGTAACAGAAACAAATATGTTGTCAGATCGCGTGTGGTTGTGTTCGTGTACTAAATCCTAGCGGCCCATTGACACACGAACTGCTCGAAGCCAAGGCCACGCCACAAGTTATTGTGATCTGTTTAGTGTCTCATGCGAAATGATAATGTGTTCCAAGATGCGCCTTCACCAGCGTTAGTTGCAAGGAAAGAGCTGCTAGGACCGAGCTCATGCAAAATGAGTAGTAATCTGTGCATAGCTCTGTAACACAGAAAGATGACATCCAGTCCTAGAATACAAAGTGAGACCAACAGATGGAGACACCCGCAGGAAAAAAAGGCTACTCGAGATCACCCTTGCCGAAACGCTTTCTTCAAACTATGTTGAAATTTCAAAAAGGTACGTGCTTAAATGTTTTTCGCAACCACCTGACAAAATAACCACCGTCACCTCCATACTCACAAGAAAACGCAGCACCCAACCCAAGCCATGCCGACGAGCGAGCAGCGCCTAGGATGACTGAGACAACCCAGTTTGACGAGATGCCTGGAAAAGGAAAGTAAAAAAAGAAAGTATTCTTCTCCATTCAGTTCCTCGACGCCGATCCATTTCCTAGCACAAACCTTGGCATCGAACTCGGCGACCCAAAGAGGGCTGCCTTCCTTCCTGCACATCTGGAAGGCAAAAGTGGCCGAACAGGAAGATAGTGGGGCTGTCACGTAAGTCTCCTCCGAGGGTCTCTTGCGGCTCGAACAAGATTATGGCGCAACGACCGGCTCCTTATAGAAGGGACACAAATAAAAGCGGACACGGAAAGCGTAATAGCGCAGGCAGATGATCCAGTGGGGTGATGGTCAAGCTTGTTCCCGTTTTGGGGGCGGGTGTCCCCGTGAGCGACGATGTGTGAACGTTGGCATTCAGAACGTCGTTTCCAGCCATGCCATTTCACGTTAACTGAGACAACTCATGTTCATGTAAGTAGCGGCACGGTCAAGTCGACCAGTTATTGCTAACTCTTTTGATGGTCTATACAGAAGGATGCCACTTGAGATACAGACGGCACCTTACTTAAGATTAGCAGAATATGCAATAGTACAAGTGCATGCTGAACCGCATTGTTCATTTCGTCGCAGGAACCAAGAGATCTCGTGAAACAGACGGCACAAATATCGACATACTATGCGAGGGAATTTGCAGCTTGATAGGGGGTGGATAACCCCAGAGAACAGCGACGACGGAGCATCGCGTAATGTTTGGCCACTGTTTACTTCACTTGTTCAAAATGGAGCACTGTTGTCGGCCACAGACATAAAAGTGCTTTCGGATAATCCCCACACTTTCTGAAAAACATTTAGCTGTAACCGCCCGTGAAAAAAAGAAAAAAAAAAAAAGAAGAAGGCCTAAGACATGATGAGAGCTGATACATCCCATACCTCTCCGAAAAACATTTAGCTGTAACCGCCCGTGAAAAAAAGAAAAAAAAAAAAGAAGAAGGCCTAAGACATGATGAGAGCTGATACATCCCATACCTCTCCCCGATACTCTGTGATACTCCCTGACCGATACCTCCCAGAGACGTCATTTGCTGAAAACGGTCACTAAAAGATACCATTCAGGACCGCCCTCCGTAGTACAGTGGTAACCTGTCAGGCTTCCATGTTTAAGTTCGCGGGTTCGATCCCGGCCTAAGATGGTATCAATTGGGGGGAGGTAAACATTGACACTTGCACCGTGTGTCGGATAGTTCCGGCGCGCGTCAAAAGATCCCAGGTAGTCTAAATTATTCGCAGTTCTTCCCTGCGGCCTGTGTAACACATATGACACTATTATTACTGTATCATTCAGAATGGCGATTGGCTATCTTCGTGTCATGCGCTAAAGTTCCGTTTTTAGAGTGTAGAGAGTCCCTCGTATCGTGTAATGGTGCATGCCAATACTTGACAGATTTGAAACGCAATATTTGGCACCACAAAATTCCAACTACCAGACAGCCGGGGTTGGAGTCATCTCCTCGAATTTTGGATACATTTACAGGCTCCCCAGAAAATACTCTGAGGACAGATAAGCCTCCACCGAGGAACAGCCGACTAGCACGGGTACTACCCAGTTCCATCACAGTTCTCTCCCCGAAGTCGTCCGGGACATTAAACACTCGGAATCTGACAACCCCCACCCATAGACCACATGACCTACATCATTCATAACCGACTCCGATAACCGATGATCACAACAACGCAACCACTGCACGTCCGTTCGATATCGAGACGATATTTATGAGTCGACCTTGAAATATATTTCATACCTGTACACAACTCTCCCTGGTTTCTCGGTAAACATCAATGGCTCAGGTAAGCTTCGCCTTTGTTCTTATTGGTTATTTATTTATTTATTTACTTGTCAGAAACGAGACACACTTATGACGTACATTGTGACATAGATATGGGCAAACTGCAGTCACTGCACGCACCTTTTCTCTTTGAACAAGGATTCATACGTGACCTAGATTGTTACATATTTTGATGCCCGTGACCCATTCGAAGAAAAACTTTGTTTTCGAGCTGTACGGTGGCCCTCGCTACTGCTGAAAGATCGATAGCATCACGGTTCAGGGTGAACCCCTCTCTGGTCTGGAGGGGTTGTTTAGTGAAACGGGTGTGGAGTCATCATCTTTATTTATTTAGGTTCTTGCTGTTGCGACTGAGAGACGGGTGTGCCATATTGACTGAGCCACCGAACTAAAACAACAGTTATGATGATATGGAGAGTTTCACCACTCGTGATACGGTACCCTACCCCATTACCACGGTGTGCGAGAGGAGTAAGTGAGGGTGAGGGTGCCATTACGTATGAGCGTCACGATCAGTGCTGACGCTCAACTCGGCTGGTTTTGGCTACCTTAGTTGTCTACAGGAATCCGACTAGCCCGAAGTTAGTGACGAGTTTCATGACTAATAGAAGCGCCTGTCCATGTGAAGAATGAAAATAGTTTGTCGGTGCTCGGCGGACGGATGGACTCCTGTCAGAGCTGTTGCTACAAGTGTCCTTCTGGCTTCGTACCCTCTGAGCACGTGCTGCACTTGGAATTGCGAATGCCGACACCACTCTCTTCGGTTAATATCGACAGTGTGATTCGACAACCGAGTAGGCGGGCAGACACACAGACACCGACTGCAAATATGGCAGGGTCATTAATGAACTAAAAATCCCAGGTGAGGAACTGCCTCCCGAGAGGTGGAGAGGGAGCCATGGGCGCTGCACAGAAACCTTTAATTAACAATGTCTTTGTTCTCCGTAAGTAACGGAAACATCGCAAAATACACTCGGTGAAACACAATGTTAGGGAAGAACAATTGATGAATATGTAAGTGACGTAGTCTTCTGCTCGAACAGCGCCCTGTCAACGGACATACAAAAGCCAAAACTTTGCCAAAAGCTAAATACCGTACGCAGCATTGTTCACAAAACAGGGAGGCATATCCCTCTGGAAAATAGAAATAAAATGTGCAACCAGAAAGGCATGAGATATTCAATTTTGCTTCTGTTTCACATTTAATTCACATATTAATGACGAACGCGAAACCGTTTCTGCCTGACACTGGTGTGGTGCTTCGTCAAGAAGAAGAAGAAGAATTTGTTGTAGAGGCATCAAGATTTAGACAGTTAAATTATTTTGTCTTTTCATTTTGATTTCTTCTAGTGTTGTGTGGCTGTCCAAGCTTGATGCTGTCTGCTTTTGTTACGCCGACCACACAGGGAGGTACCTGAATACAAGATTCTCGAAGCACCCCGTCCTGTGCATTTGCTGCCATCAGATCAGTGAGATGTTTGCACTGGAGGGAGTATGATTTGATGGCTCAGGTTCTTGCCTTGTAGAGAGCGACAGTTGGAGGTCATAGTGTGAGAAGCTTCATCCGCTCCACCTCTCAGGCAGTTGAAGCCACAGTTCCCTTGTTTATTACACGCTTAGCAGTGTCTGAGAAAGCGTTATGAATGTCCCTTATACCGGGGCCCAAGAAAGCAAAGAATATTGCATGCATGACAATCCGTTGCAAGGCTGCGCGGTCCTTCTACTTTCCTCAGCGGGTGATTTAACGAAAAGACCGATGGAACGCGACTTCCTCGAGCAACTTGGCAAGGACGGTCGCTCTTCCACGCCACACCTCGGGGAGCCAAGTAGGCTAATGACATATCCTTGACATAGGTGCAGTTATTTACCCTGTCCAGGCATTGCATGCGGAAAGTGAATACAAACTAACTCGCTTTATGGGATGTGTTTCGGTGCCACTTTGCTCGTCTGCATACATAATGCCTTGTAGTCTCTACAAACACGTGACTCGTTAATGAGGCTCAAGGAGTGTAAGATATACGTGACTCCCCTTTCTGTGTTTCTCGAAATAACTGTCAGGAGAGGGGATATATAGATAGGTGGTAATGAGGAGCAACTAGGCGCAGAACGTGGCACCTCAAGTTTACGGAAATGCACTCAAGTCCACGGAAGGGCACGTGACATGAATATCATTTTCGTAATCTTGTATTTCCTTCACTTTTCTTTTCCTTTTTTGTCAATGAATAGCAGTTTGTCAAGCAACTTCTCCTTACCAGCGTAATAAAATCCAAAACAGTTTATGAAAAAAATGTTATGCAAATGATAATAAAAATAAAAGTCATGTAGTGTCGCTGAACAACGACGACGATGCGCAAGTCGATAGTATGCGCCACAAAAGCATGCCTATAGGACACAGCAATAAGAAAGATCACAATGGATTAAAAACCATGACCTATATGTATAAACCTATACATATAGGCCTGAATTTTTTCAGCCTTTTTGTTTTTGTATCGGTGGTGGTCTACACATCTGTACAGCATCTTGTAGCAGGTGAAAACTGAATCTTATTAGCGATGCCACTATAAAATGAAGTGTACGCACATGAATGTAGTTGAAAAAAGGGAGTAAATATCAGCCCCTTACATAGGACTGGCCCTATCGCCTCATTGGCTACGCGCCATATACACCTAGCACCACCATATAGGGCCCGCCTTCATTGACGAGCAAGATCCTGGACAATCCTCTCAATGGTTAAGTGCCATATACTACCTGGCACCACGACCACCACCACCACATAGGACCTGCCTTTGTCGACTACCTGAGCACGATCCTGGCCAACTGCTTCATTTGCTAAGTGCCGTCTACACCAGGTACCACCACCTGGTGCTTTTTTTTTT
>JARGYV010082846.1:0-15432 GCA_029532675.1 Ornithodoros moubata
CAATACACACTATTCCGTGCAGCCACCCTCCTCATATTTTTCTTCTTTCACCTTCCTTCCTTCCTTCCTACCTTCGACGCAGGAGCAACTGTGTGGCTTCGTGGGATTGTTACCACCAGGATGCTAAATAAATGTTCATAAGAATGCGTACCAGTTCATAAGAAAGCACAGAAAGCAACATATGTCCGAAGAGGTAGAGCGATACCCTATGTTCGTATATTTTATGGTGGGCTTCACGACATGTTCACAAGGTTTCTTTGTATGACCGCTGTCCCAGGCGCCCATTGTTCTGTATTTTTCTTTCTCCTCTTATGAAGTAAAATCTTTCCTTGGCAGAGCAAAAGTCAGGGATACATAGCTCATCAAAGCAAGAGTGAAGCTGTCGTTATAGAACACCAGTGTGTTTATTATGATATTCATAACAAAACACGGTCATTCGAACTTTGTAAACAGCAGCGACCTGCATCTTGTACACGTGTAATGCTCTGTTACACTCTACAAATCTTCGAAAATCAGACTGTACATGTTGTTTATCTTTTATATTCTCAAAAAAAAAAAAGACTCAGCGTACATCGTTCAAGATCGCTATGAATGTGCGAGTTACACGTCAACGTCTGCGCATAATATATTAGAAGTCACTGAACTGCATCGTTAGTTGGGACTGAATTAAAACACGAGAAATCTGAAACCCGAAACTTCAGAAGTCTATACTGGTTTCGCTGGAATAAAGCTGCACATGCCTCGAAAGAGGGCTGTAAAAGCCATATTCCGGTCCTAAGTCAACGTATATCGATATGTTCATTTTGACGGATAGAATGATGATGCAGTTTTTCTGTGTATTTTACGCAGCAGAGCAATAGATTACATGCTCTATAACAAAGTCAGTGCAGCCCTCTTGTCCGCAGCTGCTCTCTAAGAAATCGCGGACATCGTTGAATGGAGTGCAGAACATTAACACAGCAAAATACGTCTTCTGATGTTTCCTCTCGCACACTCACGTCTGTTTACACACAGTTAAACTTGGCTTTGCTATGTACGGTGAACATATGTTACAACTATAATGCTTTTACGCCGATGCTGTTTCTTCCCTACGTATTTATTCTAAGCTCTTCGGTGTACTATAGTTGAGATGTGAGCAACCCCTCAGGTGATTCTGACTAAATTACCCTGGACCGTGGTATAACATGTTCACGCGGTGCAGTCTAACAAACAGGCCAGGAACACTCGCGCACGCGCACGCTCACGTAACGTAACGACTGCTTCATTATACGATAATCTATATACAACATCATCACGCGCACTCATTTAATCGAGTCACTAACCATGAATTATGTACATTTTCAGCGACCTGGGAACGCTGTGCAATGGACCCTTCAGGATGATTACAGTCTCGCACACTTTTAAACTTATCAAAGGGTTGGCTATCTACCAAACCCTTCCATGGGCGCTCCAAAGAAACGATGCAGGTGCACGTAAGCTTTTTGTGAACACAAAAGCTGGAACAGTGTAGCACCCAAACCTTAGTTTGACTGACCTGGCTCGCCATGTTTCCCTTGCGCGATCGGTGTTGTGAACGGATTTCGAAGTCTGGGGCCTTAATTTGTTCCAGTGCATTGTGAATCACAATAAGTCTAACGTAGTAGTCTGCAGTGCGAGGAAGGAGTGCAAATGTTGCCACAATGTACTGCACTTGCAGTCTGGTAATAATAAACCTTTGTCACGAAGGTTCTCCGTGTCTTCTGCTCGAGCCAGAAGTCAGTGTTCCATGTTTCATTGAGCGCTTGACTATGTGCCTGGCGTTTCTTTCCTTTTTGTTTTTATGAACAGAAGAGGGTTTTACTCTATTTCCACAGCGCACAGGTGACCAGCAACTACTCCGAGATTTTTTACGCGATTATAATAAAGATGTTAAAACGTCGCCTTCAATAGGGTGTCCTCTTTGCTTACCACTTCGATCCCCGCATCGCGGTGATTTACATGGCCACATGGGCAGGTAACACGTAACCTAAAGCTTCCGTAGTATTCTCATGTCACTAAAAACGTTGTCGCACATAAAGCGTAGGACATCGATAGTGAACCAATGTAAAGGCCGTGGACCAGCTTTGATTATGCAGTCAAACATCAGTTTGTTAGTTTTTTTCCATGTCCTTCTCTCATGACATCGACTTTTACGATCGGTTTCTCATTTGTCGCACCAGGCCGTATCGGTGTACAAAGAATACTGACTTGTGACTGACAGAAGCTTTGCCTACTTCATTTGGATCACACATGTCGCTTTCTGGCAATAGCAGAGCAAATACATTGCCTGAGAGGTACAAAGTGAAGTGTCGCGAGAGCTTCCGAGTATTCTCTACAGCTCACAATATTAAAGAGAGAGCGAACTGAATGCCTTGAAGAAATCTTGCTGTAACGTATAATAAACTAAAGTATGACCACGAATATAGACGTGATGAAACTAGCAGAGAGGCTGATTCCTATAGCTGCCTGAGAATGCTATGGCAATGTACTTCGCAACAGCACCAGAGGTTACTCACATCTCGATTCCATAAACAAGTTAACGCTCCTCTATACAGTGTGTGAATCCGCTGAAGTATTTCTTTATACACGACCTAGACTTGCACAAGAGTCCAGCTTGGGACGGCACTACTATAGAGCCTCGTAGAAAGTAAAGTGTTAACGCGTAGACCCAACAGAGCGGACACTTCTCGGCCTAAAAATCCACAGTATAAACACGCGACCCTAAATACTTGGGGTGGGTCCTCGGTGATCCTGTGAGGATATGGAAGCCTTTGCATCCCAACATGCACTGGCAAACCCTAGCCTTCAACTAGTCTGTAAGGGGTTGAGGCTGTGTACAACACTTGTAGTAATAACCCTACTATGGTACACTGTGTTCTGGTTTACTTGATGCGCGCGTGCCAAAACCGGTTTTTGGCGGATGTTGCAAGTGTCTTTGTACATCTGGATGGCGGACGCGAAGTGCATCTGCATCTTGCGGTCCTCGCCTGCACAACCGCCTAGCACAGCATTGTTTGGAAGACAACTAAAACGTCAAAAGACATAAGTCCGGAAAGAAAAATAAAAAAAAATAAAGAAGAACGCAACGGCGACACCTGGGAGTGTGCATACTCGTTCCGTACTGCAGCTGTCCGTACGCTGATACGTGCACGTGAAGTCTCTGTTGTGATTTACATTGTACATATACACATTTGCAAACAACGAATGACTCTTGATGATGATGACCACTAATTGTGTCAACACGAGGGGGCCGCTGAGCTAAAGGGTTCGATGAATCACTTGTAGGAGAGAATACATCACGTGATCTGCGCCAGGCGGGAGTGATTCCTCGTATGTTTTCGTGTGTGTGAATAGTGCACGAACCTTGGGAAGCACTTTTGACGTAGTCGGTACCTGGCGCTTCTCGCGTGTGAACTGCTGCACGGTTTCGTCACAAAAGGTTCCTGATGAGGTTTGTCTATGTGAGGTGTGAAGTGCGTTACGTGGTGATTTACAACGTCACTCGTCCTCTTTGTCTTCCCTAAAGAGGTAGGTCGTCCAGTAGACGAGGTTGAAGAGTGCAAACATGAGCGGGAAAAAGATACGCGAAACGACGTCGATGCGTTTCGATCGCGTGGGAAACTTGGAAAGCCAGGCTTTGCATACATTGGTTTTGGGAGTCTTCATGTGGACTTCGCACTGCCGGAGCTTTTCGGCGTGCATATCCCCGTGGTGGTGCACAAGGGGCTTCTGGAAGGAAAAGCAGCCACGTCATTGCGAACTCTCATGGCAGTCAGTTATGTGTAGAAGTTAATATGCACAAAAGAAAAAGAAAGACAGAAAGAAGAAAACGATATCAAGAAAGAAAGCGATCATGTATTTAAGTAGGTTCCTGTGTAAGAGTATTTCAAGTGAGAGAATTGCATACGGCAGCACTAATAAGGCATAGCATGACTGATATTGATGATTGGAGGGACTTAGTGAAAAGAAAATGGTGACGTAAGACCGCGAGCTTGCAACTGGCTTTTGTCCGCGGCACCTGCGTCCCTAGTGCGTGGAACTTCAGTGCGGCCAAAAGCGCTTGGTGCCGTTGCAGGCACGGCCGTTCACCAAGAACTCATATTGAGTTTGCGCATTTTTTTTCGTTGTTTTTCAATCTTAAGAAAGACCACAGATAGTGGGCGCCTGTGTAGGCCGGCGCACAAAGGTTATGATGTCTAACTTATACTCCTTTGTCCTGTATAGCTAAGAGGGGTGAATGTTTTGTGTTGTGTCGGTTTGAAAATGCTGCATTCTCGACGAATAATTAGTCACACTGACGCATTGATCACAATGAGTACTAAGTAAAGGATCCGAACAACAATAAGGAGTAAGTACATTGGAGCTGCCATGTTGGGGGGCAGGGTTCATTTTTGGACTTTGTAAGCGGACATCCGCAATTTGCGGACAGCTTGAGCGAAGGCACATGCCTCTGGAAGGTCTGGGACTTTGTCGTCATATTGTACCCTGCTGAGTTCATGTCCAGTAAGCTTTGGCCTTTTCCTGTATCGCCTTCGATATACTGTGTATAGTAAAGCTTGTTGTTGTTTGAGTTACTTCGTCGTCAGGCGTCCTTTTCATTCCAGGCTTCCTCTGCTCATCACTTTCTCGCATCGTAAAAACAAGAAAAAACAGAAAGCCGAAACCGTGTCAGACATGGCTTTCTGTTATTCAAATCTTAACTCGCGGAGCTGAATGTGGATGGATCCTAAGTGGCCTGCACTAGATCGATCAGAGAGACCATTCAGTTAGCTGTTCCATCACTCCGTAACTTACAGGCCTGGGTAAGGGCACATAGGAGGTGGGGAACACAGCAACTTACAACTGCTGAATTCCTGTGTTCGACTCTTTGACGCATGCGTCTCTGCCATTTTATCGACTTGGCTAGTGGTTTCGATCATTACTGCAGAGGTACATGACACAAACCAAAACGAAGGAACGACACACGCACAACGAGGCACTTCATGCACCGACTACAAATACGACTCAGGCATTCCCTCTTAACGAAGGTAATGTCAGTATCAGAATACGCTGAGTAATTTTTGTGTAGTCGTTTTCTCTCTTCTACGCTATTACTGCACTGGTCGTACCAAGAATCACGTACATACAATTATACCATTGACTGGTTCGTGCAGGTATGCTTGCTAAGAACGAATGGAAGCTGAACTTGTTTTGTAAATAGCTCCTGATTTACAGGAGAAATACGGACATCTTCAGGCATACAAGAACAACATGTTATCCATAGGATTACCCCTGATAAAACGTGGAAGCAACGTTCAATGCTACGACTAATATAGATTAACGAAAACTGAATTTCTTCTTCTTCCTTCACCTGTCTGGCCATTAGCCACAGCGGCGTTTGGCCACAGATTAGCGTGGGTAATGGTAGATTAGAAGCGGGCTGTTGCCATTATGAAGTGCTATAGAGCGCTTTCGATATCTTTTTCACAGTGCCCTTGGTGCAGCTTTCCAAATCAGAGAATGGATGCGAGGGTGAACGGGATTCCGTGCCGGCGGCACGAGGCTTGTAGTACATTGGAACGCCAGACGGAATATAGACGACATTCCAGCAGAAAGTGGGGGACCGTTTCGCTCACACCGCACAGTGCACAAAGTGGAGAGTCTTGACGACCGCAGCGATGCAAGTAAAAGTTCAGGGGCATGGCGAGACATCCCAATCTTGTGATCCACACTTCTTCACTGCGTGAGGAACAGGACTGCGGGCGCCACAGAAGGGCTAAGTGTTCATAACCACGTGGTTGCTTAATGGAAGTTAGGCGTTAAGCAACCACGTGCCGTTTATGAACACTTAGCCCTTCCGTGGCGCCCGCAGTCCTGTTCCTCACGCAGTGAAGAAGCATGTGGGAACTACTTCCTCTTCTTATGCCTCATGTTTTGGGCCATACTCGTTTTGTATTCGTCAGGATAAATGTTTATGAAGCGATACCCCTGCACCTGATGCATTCATGTCCAATCCGAATCTTAAAACTGCTGAAGGGGCCACGAATCCACGTCATCTCTCTGTTTCAGTGAAATGTACAGATGGATAAAAATGTTTGGAACAGTTCATCCGCTATTACAACTGTTGCTGACCCCTTTCAGTTTTCAATGATAATGTGAATATACCATGGCGAAGGTAGTCGTGCCATCTTCGAGGTGGTCTGAGTCGACTGGGGGCTCCAGCTCCCATTTCCTCTTCTGCTTCTGCATGTTCTGCCGGTGTGCATCTGACCGTGAGGCATAGTTGACGAGGGCGAATTCTAAGAGCGCGCCGAAGACGAAAGTCAGACAGACGCCGGTCCACACGTCAATGGCCTTGGTGTAGGAAACGGGAGGTAGAGACGCGTTGATGCCTGATATCTGCGTGGCCATGGTGAGCAGGGTAGTGACGCCCAATGAGACGCGGGCGGGGATCGAAGTGGGGTCCAGCCAGAAGGACACCCATGACACAATCACCAACATACAGCACGGGATGTAGATTTGAATCAGGTAGTAGCTGAACTCGCGCTTGAATACTAAGTCCACTCGGAGGCAGCTGTAGTCACCTAGAAAACGCAAGACAATTATAAAATGTGGCACCGTATAGATGTGTCCAGTACAGATATATTGCTCTTCTTGCTGAGGCAACCCTACAGAGCGCTGCTGTTCATTTACTGCTAAGATCAAGCAGGTCTGGTAGAAGAAAGCAAGATAATGTTTTTTTACCTCTCGCGTGGACTCAGAACTTCTTACCCAGACTGAGCGGTAACAACATCAACATCGCACAGGGGAAAATGCAGTGGACTCTCACTAAACTAAACTCGCTTAAGGCCACACGGAAAGCCCTATGCTTGCCATGTAAAAAAATCACAGTTCAAGACCCACGTGCTCCTCAATGACTGAACGCAACCTGACAGCTCGGACACTCTTTGATGCGTTGGTCTTTCTCCAATTTACCCTACCAAAACTACTGTTTCGAGTATTGTACTTATTTTGTGAGTGTATTCTACGTGGAAGTATGTCAAAATCGGTGAAAATACTCAAAATACGCTCGTTCCAACACTATAGTCATAACGAACGTTTGTCCCGAATGGGAATGATCGTGCTATACAGCAAATTGGCAAAAGTTTATTGCATTAAATACAAAAAAAATACAGGAATTGAATGAATAGTTTATGAGATACTGGGTTTTGAGGTAGGAAAAACAGCATTCTGAGAAATTAGCAAATGACAGATGAAAACAGAAATATAAAAGAAGAGAGCACATTCTTTTATTCACACATTCTTCAAACTTCTACAACACGATGCAATAATCTCTTCGAGCATGTTCCCGTCATTAAGAAGAAACCCTGTACCTGCATCACGACACACATCCGCCTCTTCAACCAAAGACACGGACAGTTTCCTTCGAAACGCATAGGTGTTCGAAGCGTTCTCTTCGGCTGTCGGCGTGGCTGGATGGACAGGTGAATCCAGTGAAGAGTCCCTGTCGTGCACACATACCGTGTCTGTTTTTTCATGCCCTGAGTCCCACTTCACATATTGGTTTCCTCGAGATTTGCGTTTCTTGAAAGTTGACTTTGATTTCGCCATTTTCTTTGTGCATCGGCAACAACAACAGTGCACGCACATTTCTCGAACGCAAATGCGATCATTGAAGTGCTTTCGACCGACACAAAACAGAAGTTCACGGAACTTGTGTCAAGCCTGTGGGCTATATTTGGCAAAGAAGCACCTTGGAAGTGCAAGACAAACTGTCCTTAAGACTTCTTTTTCTTGTAAGTCAAGCAGCATATGATGGGTTCAAAAGAAACTTCTATTGTGCAACAATTATGTGCTGCGCATAAACGGAACTTCTCAGTGACGGAACAATTTTCCTAGTTCCCTGGAGTTTCGTTTAAGGAGAGTCCACTGCATACCAACATAATTAAGTAGGATCTTTCAACACTGTGATATCACCCCAGCCCTTGCAAGAGGTCAAATTGTGTCCGACGATAAGGCATAACAGGACAGAGGTCCGACATCAAGCCCATGAATTGCAGTAAAGAACGCAGCACATGCACCGCATGGCTGTGATGGCCATAGGACATACGATTCCGGAGGTGTGGGGAGAAGGACAGGCGTCCTGCGCTGGAGCTTGCATCACTGAGGAGTATGCTGCTGACAGTCAATAAGAATGTGCGCCGCGGAAAAAACACGGTAGAAGTGTTTCATATTGCAGAATTGAAATGACCCATTTTCTGGCGCAAGTATGATATAGGGGGCGGTAGTGGTGTGACATTATATGTTCCGAGTGGTTTGCCTACCAAATGTCTTCTGAAAACTAGGCACATGTTACATACCGGTTGACTGGATAAAGTGTGACACAGATAGCTATCAGCTCGAAATCAAAACCCTGACTGACAGTTCGGTTCCTACCTAGAAAATCAATAACTTATGAGGGTCATGACAGTATAGGATTGAGTCACTATAGTCACTACGTTTTTTTTTTCTTTCCAAGCTCAGGGAAGAGTAGGAAAACATTAAACAGAACCGAAAAAAAAAGCAATAGCGACTGGAGGCGAGAAGGGCATCGATAAAATGCACCCGCTCAGACGCACGAGTGGGAAAAAAAGATTGGATTGTACTAAAACTAAACACAGTAAATGAAAAAATCAAATGCATAGGAAAGATGTTGTTTGCACATAAAAGTTTACCTGTATTCGTGCGACTTGTGCAGTAATCTGTCTGGTACCTCTCCAATGTGAACCGCGGAAGATGGAGGTTCTTTGTTACTTGTACAGGATCACCCTCTTTCCATAGGAACACCAGGTCTTCGGTTGTGTAACCATCTGAAAATATTTATCAATATATATTTGATGAGATTCCACTGTCAACAACTTTGCGCTCAGAGTACACAGGAGTTTTTAAATATTCTGTGCATAACAGCGAATAAAAGCACCTGCATGTATACTTGACAGCGTTACGGTAGACCAGTGGCAAACGGAATGCAAAATAATATTCTTGCAAGTTCTAAGTTAATAAAAGTCCGTGCACAGCATAGCTAAACGAGAGTCCAACGGTTCTTATCACTAGACAAAAGTAAAAAAAATAAAAAAGGGACAGTGGCGATGGGAGAGTTCACGTGCGCTGAAACTGGTACCATATCAGAGCCCCCACACCTAGTTCAGGAAATTTTCTGGGTCTGCAGTCATCTATGGCAAAAGGACAGAAGGAGTGGGCTTTGCTATACGGACTGTTTCGACGAACAATGTCACAGAAAAGAAACAGCAAGCGTTAAAAGTGCACGTATCGAATCATCTGGTACTTTTGTATGCTGTACATTGCTGCACTTATTATTATTCCCTCTGCGCGGCAGTAGGAGCGTCACAAATGACAAAAGATGCTCAGTTTAGAACAACTTAAACGGTACTTACAACTGACCATAAGAATGGAGCAAATTTGTTTGTCCAGGGGATAGAATTTAAGATTCATTGGACAGGAAAGCACCAGTGAAATCCTGAAAAAGAAAACATATTTAGGAACAGCTATCAGCAAATGCGTCAGGTGTACACATCGCGTACCTATAATGAACGTGAAGATACCATTTACAAAACATGCAAATAATTCACCGTGTGGAACAAGTTTAGTTGGCATATGAACCCACCAAGTCCGCCGAACTGCGCGTAAAATAATCATCGTAAACAGGAGAATCGCACTGAATTCATTGCTCAGCGGCAGTTAAAGCTGAAATACGAAGGATGAAAAGTGCTCTTCACGTGCATAACCGAGATTAAAGATATGACATATTTAGAAACAGTGCAGGTACGCTTAACGACTGAAGTTTCACCCATCTATAATTTCGATCACTTCTTGATTCATCTAGTTTTAATGCCTATCGACGTCTTCGATTGGATCCTTCCCTGAACTTGCTGTTCAGGACTGTTCTTGCCTGCAAACCTAGCCCATACTTGCGTAAAATTAAGTCATCTGTTCGCAAGTAGTACAGTGTCAACTCTGTTTAAGTCAGAACGTGTCCCGTTGCAAGTCTATCTAGCAATACCCACCATGACTCGCTACACCATCTGTTCCTAAAGAAGCAACGGTGACCATTCACAGATCTCTCAAATGACTGAACTGCACTCTCCTAACACATATACAGCCGATAACAGGTAAGTGGTGCAGGTAAGCTAATATGACATAAGGGGTTTCCAGATGCTGGGAGAAGATGGACGGCATCACCAATGTTAAATTTCCTATCTTAGGGTTTTTCTCTAATTGCTGAGAGGCTTCTAGTTGCTTACTTTTGCCACACTGTGGGTACTCGAAATGCTTAGAGTCATTTTTTACTCTTCCTGGAACATGCACATCGCTCAAAACTTATCCGAATATAAGTTTACGTTAACAGTAAGACGAGCAAATGAAGCTACTCAGTTATATCGAAAGGTTACCCAATATCTAAACCGCATTTTAAAAGCCGGAAGGCAATAAATAGCTTATCGTAGCGGACACGTCCAACCACTGGCTGACACTTTACCAATTGGTCACACGCA
Organism: Ornithodoros moubata; assembly: GCA_029532675.1. Taxonomy (NCBI): domain Eukaryota; kingdom Metazoa; phylum Arthropoda; class Arachnida; order Ixodida; family Argasidae; genus Ornithodoros; species Ornithodoros moubata. Next base: position 10,548 of record JARGYV010082846.1, read on the forward strand.
GGTGCGTTGCACTAACCATACATTGAAGCTATGCGTCTAGGACTCGCATACTTTGCAGCTCTTGGAAACCAACTCGTTCCTTCGACGACTTCATCATTTACAAAATAGAGAATTTGAAACTCCGTTGTCTTCAATGCAGCCCGTAGCGATGTCTGTGGCATTTCATTGTGTAATGAGTAAGTTGAGAGCGACGTTGCTGGGCCTGCATCTATGACGTTAGTCGCATCCTCTACCATCGTAGGGAATTAAATATCTTGGGTAAGTACCTGACAAGTACCTGATTTTGAAAATAAGGTTTCGGCAGATAGCAGCGTCCCAAACGTGTAAAAAGAGAAAACTTTGTTTCCCCTCTAGGATTGGCGGATAGGTATAACGTGATGACTTCGCATCATATGACACATTTAGGACGATACGCATATTACTATTAAACCTCACCTAAAAAGTAACGGCTATTGTTGAGCACCTTGCATTGCACACTTTGGGAAAACAGTCGCCTCGGGTGTTACCGGCGCCCTCCGTTTACTTCTCTTTCCTTTACCTCACAAATTTGTTGTTTTGTAATAGATAGAAGTGGTGAACCTTTTTATGAGTAAATGTACTTGCAAAATGCAATTGACGTCGCCACGAGCAAGGAAGGAAGCGAAGTAAAAGCATTTACCTGATGCTGAAGAGGACATCCCCATTGGGGTGAATTCGTAGAAGGACGTTGGGCATGATGATATTGTGAAAATGACCTTCTTTCTCGTTGGAAAAGAATAAATCTGGCTTCCAGAGCTTGTCAGGCTCTGTGAGTGTGAGGTAGCGGACCTGACCACCCAGATCATCGTACTGAAGACGCTCGTCCCGCCACTGTTCTCTGAACGTCATTTGCACTGTGTACTCCTGCCAACCAGTAACACGCATTCAGTCATCACATCCGCCAAGACACTGCCAAGACGTCGAGGTAGAGAAGGACGTCCCGTTACATCGTTATTTGTGCATTCGCCATTTTACGACTTTTCGAAGTTTACGTAGCAGAGACTGTCGTATATGCAGAGCAGCCGCACGTACTTTTAGAAGCAAGCAAGCGGCACGTGCTTTTTTATGAATTCTGCTCAATGCGGGACGTTTGACTTTTTCGACAGTTAGTTTAAGGTTTAAATGCATCTATAGCCTTTCTGTTGCGCCTCAGAACAAGAATATATCGTATATGACAGTTCGCACGCCTTCACGATCACGATGGAACTGCTAATAGAGCAGTAAAAAGAAATTTTATAAAGCATTCTGGTACAGTCTACTAAATAAATCATTGTGGATGGAACATTAAAGCACGTGCGTTCATTGACAATGACCCCCTGCTAGGTCCTGGCATCTTTCTAAAGTATAACACAGTGATGCCTCGTGAGCAGGAATACATTATAATGTGACGCACGCGAAATGAAAAATTGTGCACTATAATTCGAGTTGCATCATAGGAAGCAACAGCACACAACGCGCCAATAAAATAAAAAAAGCCTAAACGCACGACTAATTAGCAACAGCAATTCCTCCCATGTGGTCACAGGTAGCAACAATCATTTCAGGTACCGTTCAACATCAACATAAGGCGGTCTAGAAGCACAGCACACAGGAGACAGCTGAAGCACATCGATAAATCACAATGATGTACGACATACTTACCCTCACGGATCTACTAGAGTACACAACAAGAACAATAAGCAAGACAGGACACAAGTGCTGCAGTGCTCGTTCCACACAGAGCGACACAATATGAAAAAGAGGAAAACATATTTCTTAATACAAGACACAGAAGGGAGGAGACATACAAGAGACAGGTCTTGCACGGATTATAGTGCGATCGCTCGATGATGAGTGAGTAAAACCCCCTCAGTGCTTTGGACGTATATATGTTGACAGCTATATATTACCTCCACAGCACAGAGAGGGTTTTGGTGCAATTGCGTAGTTCCCTGAAGAGAGAGGGGGAAGGTGAGAGGCAAAGGTGCCGTCCTTGTCACCAGATGGACACGAATAGAATGTCACATGCACACACTGGTGTGGACACAAGATGATGCAAACAAAGAAAAAAAAATAGAAGGGATATGCATTTTGTTTCGTCTATCCATCGAAAAAAAAAAAAGAAGAGATTTCTTCGAACGGTAAACGTCATTTTCAAACGTTTCATGTAAAAAAATAATTACATTATTATAAAAAGAGAAACAATAAAACTACAAAACATTGTTTCTTGGGAACCCTCAGGGCGAACCATGTTTTTCATGAAACACAAAGTGTTCTAAATGTCTGTTGACGTTGTAACATGTCAGTAAGATATTTGAAACCGATGCAGTGTCTTGCAGATGAGATTACTATAGTTTGATTCCTGCACAAGTTGTGAATGGCAGTTTGGTGTACTCATTGAATTCTTGGACGACTAAAACTTGACTCGGTAAATTCAAAGACTGAAAAAATAAAAAGAACGTGATTTCACCTTGAAAACGTTAGGAAAAGTGTGCAATTAAACTGAAGTATTAACGAGCTTTCCAAAATAAAGAGCAATAAAAGTGCTAAAAGCAATAGACCGAATGTGAAGTCAGCAGCAACAATAAAATGCAGTACGCGTGGTCTGAAAGAGAACGCCATATGTTCCCACTGACAGCATAGTTGCATATATGCTGCGATTGTCGTACTGTTCGGCATCCTGGAAAACAACGATTCCAGTAAAGTTTCTAACTACTACTCAAAGAGAAAGCTGAAAAAAAAGAGGCTGCAAATAGCCGCTTGTCCGGTGTTCAACACGTCACAATGCGTCCAGTGGTGCATAGCGAAGTCGGTCAACTAAGATCCGAAAGAGTGTACTAATAGTGCGTGTGGTGTCATCTACTTCGCTCACATGAGCACACCGACAATAAAGATGTTTTACTTAGCCTTCGGTCGTAGTGTTCCTGGTGGGTGCTTCCACTGTCTTTCACAGAGATGCACGAAAAAGATTTTTGGGTTTCCGTGGTTGTCAGGGTCAATCAGGTACTTACCCACCTATACTTGTGGCCTTCGCAAATGACTGCTTGCCCCTTGACAGCGTGCGGCCCGTAAGTGCGTCGAAGAACGCACGGAAGAAATGTACCAATGAGTAAATGGGGGAAATCTGACGTGCACTGCTGTCAAAAGTCAAGGCAGTCGACCGCAATATGGATCTACAAGGTGGGTGTTACAGGGGGGTGCATTGCAAACGTTTTTCTCTTCTTTCCTTCCTCGTGGGATTGGAGCAAAATATCTTTTTTAATCATGCTTGGTGCTGTGTAGGTACTGTTTGTGCGCCTGGTGCATGTAATACTTTTATGTCCCTAAATCACGAAAGCACCACGAATGCAAATGTGTTAATAGCTTGCTCAAGTGGAAGTGTACTTTATGGTTAAGTCGTACTACAGCCAGTGTGCGTCAGATGTGCCATGCATAAGCTGAAAAATGAAGCTGCCCTTTCGTACATTAAACTCATTCAAAGCGCAGGTTGTAATTTTTCAAGTGGCGTGGCCCCTACGGCGATAGCGTAAGGGGGAAGGGGATTGCGAACGAATCTTCCTAGACCATTTGTGAAATGGTGCAAGGAAGTCGGAGCAGTTCGCGTGCTACGCTCTATGTGGATACTGCTGAAAGTTTTAAGTTTGGAAATGACCCTGTCGTGACGAACAGCGGAATTTTTGAGAGTGTGGTGCTGTGTGTGAAAGAAACATAACAAAGGAAGAAGGCAAAACAGATTAAAAGGAGCTACCCGGACTTGTATTTTATGATGAACGACTATCGAAGGAGATGACAGAATTAGCGGCTGTACAGCATATGGGGGGCGACGGGAGAAGCAGGTCATTTTAAATCAAGGTGTAGGAAAGCCACAGTACGGTTGTAAAGAGGTGCGTTACGTAAACAGCGATCCAGCATTCGAATTGTGGGCTGCGGCTGTACACGAGAGAAAGTCCCTCTTGGGGCACTCTTGTGGAATTAACTTCAAATTAGACGTAAAGGCAGGCCCGGGGTAGCTCTCTCACAGAGAGAATAGCATGCGGCAGAAATCACTCATAATAAGTTTGGCCCCTGTAGGTACTAGCCAGGTCTCGCTGCTCTAGGCTCTCTGGTTTAACAGAGACACACCCGTTGGTATTGCCCTCTCGTGTAAAAGCAGAGCTCACAATCCCGACAGTTCACAACGCATACAGTACAACACGACAATAGCCACTGAAAACGGAGGTAGGCGGTGAGCACGGTTAGCTACAGGCAACACATTCGTGGGCGTTAAAGGGATACTTACCATGCTCAAATCATCAATCTTGCTAATACTGCGCAGATAGATGTTGACCCTGACAACACACGGACCATCTATGCAAGGAAGAACAGAAAAAAAGAGAAAATGGAGAGAAGGCAAAAGTAGAACCTCGGTCAGATGAATGCCGGTGAGCCCCACGCGTTTGTGACCAACTGTGCCACGCACTGAGGTCCCACTTACCATGGTGACGTCATCAATTCTGCTGATACTTCTTATATAGATGTTAACGCGTACAAGAGCTGGCCCGTCTGCATCGAGAGACACAACAAGCCAAAGATAATGAGTTGGGAATTGCCTCAAGCAACTACGTGGGGCCAGAAGAAAGTAACTCGGACCGTTGGCAAACGAGAAATGTTAACAGATTCACGTGTCACAGCGGTAGCCTGCGACTGTGAACTTCTAGCCTAAGTGGCAACGTGCGACATAAAGGCTCGGAGGGTGAAAAGCAAAGAAATTCACATAATGCATATTCGAATATTCCAAACCTTGAAACCAGCTTTTTTATTATCCCTCAAGCGCCAGAGATTTAGGAAAGTCACTGTCATGACCCTAAAGCGACCTCTGACAAAGGGACGTCGGCAGACTGACAGCAAG
>JARGYV010082849.1:0-10500 GCA_029532675.1 Ornithodoros moubata
TTTTTTTTTTATTTAACAGACTTCGTGATTGGCGTTCATGTACAAAATTTGTTAATAGCTATATATGTATCTTAACGACGTAACACGTTGCGGGGCGTTAGCTAGTGGTCATAACTTTTGGAAGCGAGGGAACGTACGACCCACGTTGACACCGCCACGCTGGTCATCCAAGAAATGCATGGATGTTGCTCTGAGAATATTGTAGGTCCTCCAAACACCTGCAGTATGAGGAAAATTACATATACTCAAGGCTGCTTGCATCGGGAACACGCGAGAACGTACAGACCTCCTGAACGTCAGTTAAGAATTAACATTCGGCAAACATTTTGCCTTTATGCACCCCCATAAGATGCTGTACAAGCAATGTTTTACGCAAGTAAAGGTTACTCGCTACCGCAGCCAAGGCATTTTGATAAATTTGTAAACCTATTTCTCGAGGTTTTCTTTTGTGTGACACTTTGTGTCTCATCGTGGTGTGAGTCGTGACCTTCCTCGTATACGATGCCGCGACTACCGACTAAGAAGCTCTGGCGATCTTAACGCTTCAGTTAAAAAGCCGCATCATGAACATAGTCACACAACACAGAATACAAAGTCGGGTGTGCCATATGTGAAGGTAGCGGCGTTCTCAAGTCCGGGTCTTGTCCTGCCCAAGTTCTACGAGAAAATCATACATGGTGCAACAGTCACATTCTGATCGCTTACTTTAGTGCTGTCTTCGTGAAAGGCAACGGTCCACAGACGCACACGAGAAGAGAGTCTTTGGGGTCGTCGATTGGTACGAAATCTTGCAACAGATCTGTGCATATTCGACCCCGCGGTCCTTCCCAGCTGTCGTCTGGTTCGGAAAGCACGTTCACTACTGATAGCCTGCGCGTGAAATGTGCGTTGTGCTGCGACAAGGAGACGACATCCAACATATATGAACAGGGCTCTATACCGATCAAGGCCGTCTTCTAGCACTTCTAGTTGCTCTTTCCAGATAATGTCCTTCATTTTCTTATTAAATGTCATTAACTTTACGTTTCTGTAAGAAAAATAATTAATGCAATTAAGCAATGACAAAAATAGCCATTTATACTTCATAAAAACGAAAGGGATTTGCTGATCAGATGTCTTACCATCAATGAACGCAAATCATGCCCACGAAAGCGATATTGCCTTTGCGCCATTAAACAACCAATCATCATCATCGTCATTAAAAAGTTATCCAACTTCAAAAGGCCACACATGTCACCAATCTATTCGCGCGAGCATTACCATCGCTTTTAAAAACCGCCAAAGCACTGTCCTCATGCGACAAAGACTACCACAACGGTACAGGCACGAGATATGTTGCACTTCAGAGCACCGAGCTCCATTAAAGTGCCGAGAACAGAGAGAAATCGCGCATGCGCAGTACTCTTCTTCCTTCTTTTGCACACGACACGCACGGAAACAAAATGGAGACCAGTTCGCTCCTCTAACTCACTGTCGCTACCCTGAGGTGTAACTTGTCTGGTGACTTCTCGCTACAACATCTAAGTGCTTATAACGCAACGGGAACTTACACGTCCTTCGAAACGAAAAGAGCCCTGTGTAGAAGACGCACCATAGGTGTGAACCCTGTACCGGCAGCCAGGAGCACGAGGTTACGTATTCTCAACAGGACGGATGCATCAAAGTCTCCCTCTGTATCTTTCATATCAATAGAATCACCTGAAAACCGATTGAACGTGTTATTTCTAATAGTGGGCAGTTTAAAGTCAAACCGAACAATGCCTTAAGTGAGGCGCCTCCAAGAAATCTGTAAAAAAAAAAACATATCGTAGACATGGGCGAGTCATGACAAAATGCGCGTAGTCCGGCCTCCCCACGTCACGTTGTTTGTGAGCTTGGAGAGGAGGAAGAAATATGCCTTTTAACATTTTGCTCACAAATTATTACGATTCGAACTTTATCTGTGAGAACGCTGCGATTTTCTGAATGGACCGCAGTAACGTTATACCCGCTGCTCGCGTAGTGGCCGTTGAGGAAGATGCTTTCGCGCGTCTACTGTTTCATCTTCCAAAGGTCAATTTTGTCGTGTATTTTGTGTATCTTGCCCTTGTAGAGGTTTAAGACATCTCATGCACACTTCTTCAGTAGAATACAGCTGAGCCGCGTAATCGGATTACAGAGAGAGCCATGTTTCCGTGGCTCGCATCGCCACACTGAGCTTAGTCTGGACTTCGGAATCCCAGTTTCGAGTATTTCTCGAGCTGTTGCCCCGTTGCTGCGGTTTGCTGCTATTGTTGTGTAAGCAGTGGTGCGATATGGCGGCTTCTTTATACAGGGCAGAGTGGGGTTATTGGATTTACTGCGCCAACCTCACTTTACGCGCGATTGCCATAAACAATTCTTCCGATGTCGTCACATCCCCGCACCTCGTGGCTATGTGCCTGTGTTCGCTGCGGCTTCAGCAATGCTTCCTTGGTGACTGTTCGGCATGTCCTGGGGCGAAAGCGCTAACTGCAGAAGGTCTCAATATATCGAGGATTATGAGGGCTTTGAACTATTCCTGTGGGAATCCGGAGGACTTGTAAAGAAACCTCTTTCCATTGAAGCTTTCCTTAAAGCTGTGAGGCAATGGACAGAACGGTACATTGGCCACGACTACACAAGAACAGTGCAACACAACATAATCCGGAAGGTGCGTCTGAAGTTCGGATGCGTAGTCTTCCAGCGAACCACAGATGACATTCGAAGATCGGACTACGGCCATTTTTCATGTCTAGCCTATGTCTACATTTGTATAGCCTATATTTATTTTGCAGATTTATTGGAGAGAACTCACTTTTGGCACTGTTTCATTTTAGATGAAACTACACTACTTTTAACGACAGCCCAGAGGAGACGGCTGACGCACCTGCGTGGCTGCCACCCTCCCGCTAGAACTGTTCTTATCACTATTGCGGGCGAAAACAGAAAAACAAAACGAAACAAAACACAAAGAACAATCACATGCAGAAGGGCCGCGCGTGTAACATATGCGGCATCATTATTTTTATTAAAAAGAGCAACCACCCTATTTTTAAAGAGCTAAGTTCATAATTAAAATGGCATTACTATGTTATGCGTCGTTGCAGCCTGCAGTATGACTCACGTACAGTATGACTCTTGTCAAATGGCTTCTTTTGGTAATTGGCAGCTAAACAGAACAGCTCAACGCAGTTTCCAGTGGCAACATACATTATGCGGAGTGCAATGATAAATGCGTCTATTTAAGGCGAAGAGAATACAAACAAGGACCCACCTAACGATAACTCATTCAGCACCGGGGTCAAGACGCCGTCAGGGTATACTTTTATCATAAGGTTTATCGTCTTTCCCCCTTCACTTGCAACCGTGTCAGGGGCCAAACGAGGGATCACAGGGGTGTAACTTCTTGATATTTTCATACCTGAAATATAGCAAGAGAACGACGAAAACATGCTAAGACAAATGTAGAAAATTTGAAAATTGCCTCAGTTTCACAATTATTTTCCGCCACCGACGCTTGAATGAATTTGAGGGAAACTGCAGGAAGGAGAGGGAGGAGGGAAATAGTTTTATTTCAAAGAAGAGCACGCACTCGATAGAAGCGTCAGGGAAAAATGCCAGGCAAAGCGGTATAGCCACCGTCCAGGTACAGCCAGCGTCACACTTAACTGGAACACTCCACACACCTCACGAGACCTTTTTCGCCATACACAACTTCCCAAAAGACGCGTATAGTGCACAATGCAGATAAATACAGACAGTGCCGAAAACATTACTCACTGTAATGGCTGTCGTGAGGAAACTTTAGTGGCCAATAAATGGCACTTACCTCTAACATTGCATTCGAGAGAGACATGATGACCTACTGGAACCCACATTAAGGAGCCCTGCGGCAGTGTGAACGTGAAAATGGAGACATCGTGAGTGACCGAGCATTTGCCAGTGAGGACGCAACGCCTGGAGTAACTGTCTACAAACGATAAATCGGGAAAAAGTCATTTCGGTCACAAAAAAAACAAAAAAAAAAAAAACAGCACACTCAATCTAATAACTGTACCTGCTGACTTCGAAGGCACTATTTGGTTATGTCCAGGCAGGAATGTTCCGAGCGAAGACCACGAGGTTCCGGATTTCTCTTTGACTAGGCGGACTTCCACCGATTTTAATTTGCTGTTGACTTGTACTGGAATCAGGGAAGAAGGGATTGATCTGTTTCTTCGCCTGCTGCGCATTGTGTTGTACAAGCTTCCACGTTAAAGGAGAACTCTAAGAGCGGGAAGGTATACGTAAGGGCACGTCAGAGGTCACGGGCATACGTGACGTAGGACATCGAGTTCACTTCAGGGAGCCCCCGGTGACGTCTCACTAGGAAGGCTCAAGCGGGGCCATAAGGGCCACAGGGTCTTTTTTCTCGCATCGCTCCGTAGCAGACGAAAGTAACTAATGAGGATTCCCTAAACGTGTGACGTCAAATGTGAGAGAGTGACTGCAGCTCAAAAACGCACGAACCTCTCGCCGCTGCTGTCGTTTTCAGCTTCGCTCCATGGACGAACTAAGAACGTTTTCGGACCAATAAAAATGTCTTTGAATGCTCCTTTAACGTGCAAATCAGGAAAAGTTCTTACCATGATAATCGCTATATACATTGTCCTGCAGTTCTATAAAAGAACACAATAAACATGTTTCTTCGCGTGGATTTCGCTGGACATACACAATTTCGATGAAATACATACCTGCGTGAATGAAGTAAAAAAACTTTTCCACCCCAATTCGTATCCTCAACCGCTGGCTGACGAGATCGGACGTCACGCAGTTCTCGTCCAGTGCATAGTCGTTGCCACACTGTATTGTGATGGTGATGGTCGAGTCATCCTGCGACCACTCATAACTGAGGGAATGGAAATTAAGTTTCGGTTTCAAGGAAAGCACAGAGTAAGTCCAACACAAGAAAAGCACTGCAACCATTAAATTTATTTTTGACGACTATGCGAGTAGTTGATCTCACACTTTTAGGCAGTACGCTTTTTCTTTACACTCTCTCTCTGTTCCGAAACAGCAAGTTTTTCACGAAGATGAAAAAATGTAGATCGCTCCAAAGCATGGCGTAAACCCCTATCTGTGTTCATCCTGGCCGCGCAACATGCGTTCTTGCACAAGAATGTAGACCGTATCAGCTGAGCTTCCTCACTTTAAATCGAATGCAATCAAAATGCCGTATCGAACGGAATACGCAGATGCTGGTGTGAGCCCGGGAGCTGGCTCTGGAATAGCGCTGATCTTATGCACGCCACGGAGGCAACAAAAAGAAAGCAAATGAGCTTGCTGCACGTCTTAGAGAAACAGATAAAAAAAGAAATTAGAAAGAGCAGAACGCCGTCTCCAAACAAGAGATCATTCCTAACATAAATTGATTTTATATTCAACACATTCAAAAATAATCAGTACAGAGTCACGTAGAGTCACTGTATAGAGACTGTGTATCTGGATCGCGCGTATTTCTTTGACAGGTTGACGCACTGCGACAAACCGTAATTCGCAGTAAGATATCAAAGTTTTTCCGCTCGCGATTGAAGAAATTAGCTTTCTTACTTATTTTTAATAACGAAACGTTGGAAGGGAGAGACTTTCCGAGGCAATGCGACCAAACAATTCATGCAGGCCAGTTAGGAGCAACTTTGGAGCAACAATCAAAATGACAACCGAGAAGGAGGTGACACGTACCCCATGAAAGGCTTGCTTGAAAGGTCGGCACCCAAGTCTGGAACATCTTAAATATAAACAGATATTCAGAGTTCAGAGTCTCAGGAAGTTCAGTCGTCAAGAAAAGCTCCTCAGAGATAGCACAGCACCTAAGCAAGCAAATGTGCCGCTTTTGAATAACACTAAGAAACTGGAATTTGTGCCCGGCCTGTCAATTTCCCAAGTCGCCTCCCAGTGATCCCGTACAAATACCAACCGCCTGTTACGCGCAACTTCAGAGTTTCGCAGTTCGTGCGTCCCCGTGTAAGCCTTTGCAGCGCAAGAACTCCGTCTCCCTCCAGCTGCTCATGTTACGACGCTACCAATATGGTTCGGGATAGCTTAGGACAGTGGCTCTGGGATATGGGGTCACGCGCGATTTGAACGCAAGTTCGACGTAGGGTGGGGGTCTGTCTATTAGGAATACCAGAAGAAAAATCAAGCTGCAAAGAAGACATGTAATAACCGAAGAATTTACCTTCAGAAGCCGTCGTGTCGCTCCGATGCAACTTCTTGAAAAACTGTATTTTCGGGACAGCGAAGCTGGCTGAAATGTACAACGGCTGTCTGTGGCAAGACGCCTCATGCAAGCATTTTTTAGGATGTAGGATGTTTCAATGTATCTTACATTTTCTTAAGCTTACAGCAGGTGCTACAAGCTTCCCAACCAGACATTTCTCCAGCATTGACTCGAAGTTGACCCACTTGTGGACCTTCAAAGGGAATTGGGATTACTATTCCCTTCTATGACACCCCCACAGCAAGAAACGTTTTTTGCTACGACCACCCTGCACAGCGACTGGCATTGGTCATATCCGTGGCTTGTAGGGCAGTGCTTTCGGTCTACTCAGTTCGAGTCCTGACGACGAAATACGTTCCGAGAGAACGATCATGAACGTCATGACACGATCAAGATCCCACTGGCCCACTCACATGCGAGTGTCGTCTGCTCTTTTGATGTGTTGCCTGCTGCTTCCTCGGCAAGACATATTGCTTATATATCAACTTCATTACGACGATATGAAGTCCATATAAAAGAATCCATATGCAACCTCTCACATCAAGCAAAACTGACCACGGATATGCGCTCTAACTGATGACAAATACATGAAAAGGTACACCGTGTGAACCAGTATCATTGACCTTTTCGCAGTGTCATTGTCAAAAACGACAAACAGACCTAAATTAACAACGCACCGCCTCAACAGTAACAATGCACGCGACGTCTGAAGCTAAGGGGGAATTCACCTGGTTGAAAAGATCGGTGGCATCTTTCCCAATCCCCTTCATGAGCTCATCTTCTCCACCAGGATGGAACTCCATGTATGGCGTGACGTTATACACTCTGCCTAGGAACACGGCAGGTATAACCAGTCAATTCACTTCGAAGGGAGATTCGCGAAACATGCTCGACTAACCTTTCAGACAAATCCATGCGTCTTCCTTTTTGTTGTGCTTCCCCAATTCATCGGGTGTGACATCCAGAATCTTCCCACCAGCTCCAGAAAGATTAGGGTTGTTGCGCGTCAACCGGATCCAGTCCATCAAGGACCGGCCAGGCGCCAGGGACACCTTGACGCGTCCTGGATGCACAGCACACGGAAAAAGAAACAGCTGTGATAACTGGGTAACTCCTGCGCAAAAATCTCTGTGGCATAATCTGCGAGACGACGGATGCATGGGACCATGGGGTCAAATTGGGCGCAATGGAGGTTACACCGCTACAGCGTGATGTGCCCATCCGTATAGTGCGTTATTTCTTTACTCCACGCGGGTAAGGCTCCAACTAGATCCTCGTGTCCACTCTGTACTAGCCAAAGCATTCAGTGCCCGAAGCAGCTTTGCTCTACACTTTCCATATGCACATTTTCTATATGCAGTACGCAATGAGTTCCTGTGCAATACCAGTAGGTAACGAGTTTTAGAGTTGTGTACGCGATTAAACGCTAAATCCATGTGCCACAGCGTCAATAACTTCCCGGTTGTGCAGCACTGGATCCAGCTTCTTCCTAGCGAATGTCGTACGCTTAACCTAGCATAATGTTTCGGGTACAACGACGTGTTCCGAGTGTATCACTTATAACTTACAAAAAATCTACTCTTGCTTCGTACTTTCTTGGGTTTACCACTATGATTAGTAAAATTATTGCAAGCCCCCTGGCGGCAACAAACAGCACAAGCGGAAAAAAGAGTAAACTGAGAGTAGTTCTTTCGTTAAATGCCCACATCCACGCGCCATGAGTAGTTTAGTGCAGGCGCTATACCCTATTTATAGAACCAGCGCCCAACATATGATTCAAAACGTTCAAACACACAAAGTAACAAGACTTAAATGGTAATGAAGGCTAACCTGGTAGATGTAAAGTGGCAATGAATAAGTTACTTCGACTGCAGTTAACTTTCTTCATCCTCCAAAGCTGACGCTATACAGCACGTGTTTCGTGCGCATCGCAATACCAAGGACGAATAGGTATAACGCGCTACAAAGATTTCAAGACCATGAATAAACTGAACGTACCGTTAGCAGCTAACATGCCACGCGAAACATCCCTACGAATGCCAATACATGATGGCTAAAATTAAGCTTTCACGTACTTTTGAAAACAAACTATTCATGAGCACGAGCAGCATACATGCCATTCAAAATACGCCCTACTCGTCTCGGAGGACGTGTTTTTTTTATTTTTACTTTAAAGAGGTAATTTTTGCCTCACTCTATATGCCATAGTACACAGTGCCGGTCGGAAGCTTACAGAACTTGCAAGCGGCGCCCTCCAACAGTTAAGAGGAAAATTACAACGCTAGCGCGTTCCGTTGTGTACCCAACGAAGGATGGGATAATTAAGTTATGTACCGGATCCGGTGGCAGACATGTTTCCTGGGGAGAGGGAACTCATCTTATCTTCCTCGTCGTCTCCATTCGTCCGACTCTGTACCTTGTTCCTTTTCTTCGAGAAAGGCACGAACCGCTGCAACGATTTGGATTCGTAGCAACCCAGCTGTAACGAAAAAAAAAAAAGCATAAACAAAAACAGCAAAGTCATCGTCTGAAGACTTTATTCTCTTCAACCCGTTAAAGTAATTGTCAAAGCCTTCGGGGGAGTTTAACTATTTCATTGTTCTCCGGCGAAAGCACCAACCGTCCACCCCCCAGGGTGTCATCACCAGAATACCGCTCCCGTGTTACTAGTTTCAAGCACACACGAAAGTGAGGCCCGTGGATGTCCATGTTAAAAGTCCATTAGCTTAACTGCACTCACGCGATATGCAAATGTAATTGGTGCATCAAACTTTTTCTACAATATCTAACCCGAAACTGGGGAAAAGACGCAACCGTAGCGCCTCTAAAAGTTTAATGCAAGCTTTCAAGCACGTCCTTGCTTTAGTTCAGGAAATAAAGCAGCAGGCCATGAACCCTGGCCGAAGCCTAGTGTTGGATTACTTCATGTTATATAGTTGTTGTCGTTGACCTTTTATCCTCGCTCGTTTTTTGCCTTTCACTTCGTCCTCGGTGACAGAAATTCCATTGCAGCTACCATGCAGAATTTCAGGAATGGGCTACTGTAATGACCCAGGAGACGATGGAAAGTCCATAGGTTTAATGGTTCGCGTTCAACAGAAAAAAAGAAAACGGAAAGCGAAGAAGCCCACAGGCTTGTGCGACGACGCTGATCCGTCCTGTGGACTAAACACGTCATCCATAATGATTACAGAACAGATAGTCAGCGGGGATACGTATTTGTTCAGCACTCAGTCACCAAAAAGACACGTCATGTCAATCGTCCTAGAGCTTTCATGCAACGCCATATCGACCCAAGCGGCACAATGTACTGAAAGTCGGGTGCAATAGGGGTGGTCGTCAGGTGCCTTATCTTTTTGTCGCTGTCTTTCTGACGTGCCGTGAACTTCAAAAGCAACCTTGATACATCCGTCCACCCCTATTGCACCCGAATTTCAGTACACTGTGCTGCTTGGGGAGCTGTGCGCTGTCGCTGACAGCCCCTCTTATCGTCCATGTTTTGCATAATGCTTCAGAGCTGCTGAAACCTCCTCCTATTTGCCTCTCTGCCTAAAGTTACACACGAGGCAGCAGCTCGTCCAGATTGGACTCTCAACGCTGCGCCCAATACAGTGGGTATAAGGAAAGGTAAACACTAGAAGAGTGCACTTTATCTATGACGTATTCTCACGTGAGAAAAAAAAAAAGATACATCCTTTTCACTGTTACACGCTCCTCATTCGCTCACAGATTCAGACACAAGACTGGCAATATATCTCGAATTAAGATAATGCAATCTTGTCACGAATACGATCGACAGCAGCTTAGGCTTCGAGAACTAAAGATACTGCATGGACCTGAAGAAGTACTCGCAGAGGAAGGGAGAGGGTGTACGTGTCGATTGATGCACGTTAAGATACTGTGACTCGTGTTCTTTCCTGGAGCGCCATTATTTTCGAAATGTTTAGCGACTTGTTTATTGCAGCAATGTGGACAAGTCGCAATCCTCCCGGCTGCCTCGCCTTCTACAAGTGGCGAGCGCTATGCTGGGTCTCTCTCAGGCTGCGTTGAATTCTAATGATCTTAGAGTGGTATTTATAAATCACCACGAAAGCTAGTAAAACACGGGCGAATCCCATTAGCGTCTGCCCCTGCAATAACTCACAAAAAGCTGGGACTCACGGCCACAGTGCATTGTCTGTGCTCTTTTCAGATAGCAGTTTTGTGCCTTTGGTGGATTTTGAATCTACTGTACTCTGGTG
>JARGYV010082874.1:0-10800 GCA_029532675.1 Ornithodoros moubata
CGAGGTCGGCCCCGTGAGGTCACCATTGATGAGGTCATATCGCAGATGCATCGTTCCTCGCCATGTCTTCTCCATTTTTGTACTTGTGCCATGCCGCACAGCATCGTCTCATTATGAAAAGCTTATATTACCACAGCCTCTGCTGCTTCGTCGTTCGGTTTGTTGGTATCACCCTCAATGTCGGACGTCTTTCAAAGTTCGCAGCAAATGTGTTCTACTGAGTTTCGCTGCAGAATGGGGCCCACCCCTTTTTCCAGCTGTTCAGCATTAGTCACATTTTTGTTTTTGTCATATCGGTGAAGTGAATCTATGACTTCATCAGCGTGACCCACCCGCATGCATACTCTTTGTTTGTGTATAATGCTTCGCTGTGAGACTAGGCGATAGGCTTTCAACCCCTCTAACTGTAACGGGGGCTGTTGTGTTGTAAGAGCCTCTGTTCTGGTTTCCTTATCGGACTACTATAGCTCCTTAGCGATAGCAATGAAGGTGTCGGAGTGCGCAGTCCTAATGTACGCGTTTCAGCAGTATCGCGCAGTCCTTGACGGTGGGGCGTTGTAATGTAATCCTGTTTATTATGGAGGTTCGTATGTTGAAGGGGAGGGAGAGCGCGGCATGATGAAATGATGTTTTTGACGGTGCCTCTTACGTAAGGAAGGGTAGGACAGCGGAGATGACACCGTCTTTAGCATTGGGCGGTGTGTTTTCTCCTCTGTCGAAAGGTTAGCCGATCCTTTCGGTGCGGAGCATTAATCTGCACGTACGAGGGTTTCATCTCCTCGCGAAATGGTGTCGTCTGATGTCTGGTAACTGGACACCATCAGGGGGTGTCTTCACAGCTTGTCTTCCTCATAGAGAAGCTCTTTGGCTGTTCGAATATCATCGTTACCTGCTCTCCCGCCCTACTGGTTTAAGAGAACGAGTACTGCCTCGGGTGTCTTAATCGAACGCGCTCTGTCTAAGTTATGGGTCGTGTGTTATTATTTTCATTCCATTGTTCCACGGTACGAGCGCACTAAAGTCAACCTTTTGTTCTTCATCGCTGGATGAATAGGAATCAATAGAAAGCATCGTCAACGGTTTTTGAACAGGGTTTAATAAACGCTCCACGACCTCCGTCACACACTTGTGTGGCCTGCCGGACTTTCTCGTGCCGGTAAATAATAATGATAATAATAAAAAAAGAACACGTGGCTGTGTAAGTGTCGACAATGTCGTCCCTAGCTGGA
Source organism: Ornithodoros moubata (assembly GCA_029532675.1). NCBI lineage: Eukaryota > Metazoa > Arthropoda > Arachnida > Ixodida > Argasidae > Ornithodoros > Ornithodoros moubata. Next base: position 1,230 of record JARGYV010082874.1, read on the forward strand.
ACAGCTGTTCTCTGTGAAAAGAGCTGTCTAACAGGTGGCAACAAATAGCAGCAGTACAATAGTCATGGGGTAGCGATTCTGGGCCGCAGTCCTTTATTCTTGCTCTGCTCTGCTTTGCTTTGTAATTTCAGGTTGTGTTTCGTTTCCAGCATTTATTATGTTATGGTTATGTAAATGCTACGAGAGGCAGAGCCGTGCGTGACCGGTCTGTGGGACACAATTGCACGACCTGCAACAGCACCGGTTGTCGCTTGCGTGGACGGCGAAGACAATGCCTTGAACTTGACGTCCCGAAGACAAAGGAATGACGAAGACCGCAATATATATACGATCACTTGTGTTTCCATTGCCTTCTTTATCATCTGACATTCCGTTGAGTGACGTCTGCGTCAACTTTCCCATGGCCTGGTTGTGCTCCAGTACGCTTATGCCGGTGCTTACGCCTGCATCTTGTCCGAAATAGGTTAGGTAAAGTTTGCAAGTCGTTGGAGACGGATTCGTGACGAGCAGTGCCACTGTTGACACCGACATTCATCGGTTGGTTGGTTGCATGACTAGTTAATATGGAGCGGTGACCTCCAGTAGGGGATCTGCTGCTAGAGGGCATAAGGGTATGCCTATAGGCTTCTTCGTTGGGTTGAACTGCGAGAGAGAAGAGCAGGGGAAAAGCCAGCGTTGGGCAGCCAGGGCAGTCCATTTTTGCGATCTTGTACAGGAAAGACTTGGTCCGGAGCGCTCCAAGGCGAATCATGGAATTTTCTTGGGAGGGCTTCCGGGACTTCATTGCGGAGGTCGGGATCAATTGTTGACAGGTAATCTTCTGGACGCAGGCTTCTTATCCACAGTTTCTTGGAGGTGTCTTCTATTTTCTGGTTCAGCAGCCTCGAAGCATCAGCCTTGGCAAAAGGAATGGGGACAAACTTGCGGTTGGAGAGGGCAGCCTTCGCAAGTGCGTCGGCTGGGACGCCACAGTGCGAAGGAGCCTGTTGCAGCGTGACTTTGTGGCCTTCACTTGTGATTTCTTTGTGTATTCGGTAGTGAAAGTGGTTGTTTATGTCGGGCGACGGAAGTCTTTGAGGGCAGGCTTGGAGTCTGAACAGATGGTCCATCTGCCTGCACTGCAGGCCCTCACGTCGACCAGGGCTTTCAGGACATTTATTGGCCCGTTTTGAGCATTCACTGACGGAATTGCTTTTCGCGTGCCTGCGTTGTGTGCCGCGGCCAAGATCGCGTTGCCGTTGCGTCAGCATGAATTAGAACGCGAAACGTGGCAAACGGCATTGCGAAAGTTGCTAGTTATGCGACTGTGTAAAAGAAATGAGCGAAATGTATTTACCCACTTCTCAATTTTTCTCGAGGCTTATCAGTGGTCACGAAGGTTTGCACGGTTTCACGCAAACGGCCAGTGTGGGTCAACAATAATGGGTTACGGTAGTGCTCTATATTTGCTTAAACTGCTCAGGCAATTATTCGTTTCGAAACGGCGACCCTTCTGTCTTATTTCAGAGACTACATGGATATGGGAGCTGATTTACCCTTTGAAGAGCCGGTTAGAGTTAAAATTTATTGGGGGCAGGTACTTGAGCCCGTCAAATTTTCGTCCCCGCAAAGATAGCGCATCCCTCGTTTCCCTTGGGCGTGGGATGACGGGAGAGGCGCTCGTTCATTTTCTTAAAGCACAATGTGAAATTATAACCTCATTTGGTTCGTATTGAGAATAAACGGGCGCACCCTTCACGAGATAATTGCGAACATGCCGATGGTGGGCGACGGCTCTGCGCAGTTCCCTTTTATTCCCCGTATCCCCGTCCCGATAACGGGAGGCTCGCGCATTCCGCACTTGCATTCCTCCGTCCGCTGTTGTGAGAGACCGTGGCGGGGGCGGCGGTATGCAACGACCTCTCGGGTGAGAACCTTTTTTCCTCTCCGTGGATCGATCTGGCCCTATATAGTATGGTAGGGGTGGCTCACAATGGAGATCTCTTTAAGTGATGCCCAATCTTGGTTCATTGTTGCGTTCCCTATCATCCCAGCGAAGCGACGGCTTTTCACTGCGAACTGCTCAGTCAACAATGCTCGCGAAAGAAGTGGTGAAAGTATAAACGTGCCTCTTCAGCCCATTTTTTTTCCATCTCCCATATTTTCTTTTTTTTTTTAGGTTGAGATGCAAGCCTTTGTTGCCCCGCGGATGGGTTCGTATGTCCTCCGCTTGACATCGGTAACTGTACATCGCTTTAGGTTCAGCTCGTCACGCACCATCCGGACGAGGTCATCTGTGCTGCTCAAGAACCAAAAGGCGCGTCGCCGAAGACGATAGTACGAAAAGAGTAATCGTATAATGCGCGAGGCCCATTTTTCAGGGAAGATAATCAATATTCGCGGAGTGATCAGTCCAGCAAAGTCTCCAGGGAAGTCGAGGAAGTGTCTCTGGGCCATCGTGTTTCCCAGCCTTCATCCTGGGTCGCATTGTGACGGTTTGTGAGGGTCAGTGCTGACGCGATGAAACGCACGCGCCTGCACCCGTCGGAGTCTTCCCCTCCGGGTTCTTGGCCCTCAGGAAAGATTGACTTGTGTATCGAGGATCGTTTCGAAATGTCGGTGCCTGTCGTTATCTCGATCTACTATCTGTGTGTGCTATCCATGACTTTTTTTACAGGGATAACAACCGTTCGCGCCTTGAATAATCGCAAGTCGACCGTTGATGCATTCTGTCTTCGTCGTGTGAGAAACAACAGCTAAGTGTGTTTTCCCGGGAATGCTATATCGGAACTTTTGGCGCGCTCCTTGGCTGCTGTTGATTTCGATGCGGCTCTCGTATCCCGCGTATTTCTCTGCTCCTTCCTTGCGCGCCTCTGGGATGCAATTAGGCGAGGCTCCGTCCTGTCAATATTTGTTTCGGCGATAATAAACACGCGCGTCGGTAGGTCTGCGAGTCTTCGTCACACGCGGGTGCGAGACGCGTGTATGTGCGCCCCGAAATGGGACTTTTTCTCGGGGCCACAAGAAGATTACGTTTTCGTGCGTCACAGGAGCTCTGGTTCCTTTGATGGGTTTTTCTGCTTGGCCATCGGAGGATGCGGCTGTATATCTGGGCCAGTTATTGTTTTGCGCGTGTGTATGTGTGCATACTTTGCTTTGAAATGTCCTCCACGTGCGAGTCGGGGCTTGTTATCCCTTCTTCCCTCGTTAGCCCCGTCCTGCCGACAGCCTCCACGACTTGTTCGGCAAATCGATTTCCAGGTTCCTCTGGCGCGTTATCGAAATCCACCCGACTTCGATTTTTCTTAAAATCAATCTTCTCGTGTTTGTTATTCACAGAAGAAACGCGCGAAGAGCTCCGTGTTTACCTTATCGACTTTTAAAAGAAGTGGGATTCTCCACGTTGTGTGGCGCAGTCTGGGTAAAAGATCCGTAACACGGTGGCTCCCGCATCAACCAGGGCACCCACCATTAAAATCCCTGAAGGCTTACCAACCGCAAAAAAAAAAAAAAAAGTCAGACCGTGTACGGTATTCGGGGAACAATGGCAGGCCCAAGAGGCAGGGAGTACTGATGACTCATCATAATGCATTGAGGGATGCGCTTGACCCCTGCCTCACCGGCCAGTGACGTCACCAGGTGCACGCGGGCACTGAGATCAAGAAGTCGTCTGAAAGGCTGCTGTGCTTCCAAAGGCTTGAGGCTCAGTGCCGTTGAATATGAGCTGGCTGCGTAACGGTAATGACCGGACTGAGAGACGCACCCCGTCGCTCGTTTCCCATCTATTCTTTGAGGTATACGATACGCAATGGTCTCTGGAAGAAAATGCCAAAGGTGGTGTTTGTCGCTCGCGTCAATGCGGATGCAATGCATGCCCGTTTCCTCCTTTCCCGTGAAAGGGGAGAGGAGGACGAGTTAATGCGGTGGAACGGACTACACGGCCAGGACGTTATGTATTTATTACTGTTACTTACGAGTGTCGGAAGAGGAAATGTCATTCGTCGTTACCACGACCCCCGACGTGTTTTCACAGTGATCGGGGGCCGAGCGTCGGGCACGACACTACGACAATGAAATAGGATGGGCGGAGGCGTCAACCGAATTCTGTCGGAGCGCCTTTCTGTAGTTGATAAAGGAGTGCAGAGAAAAACCAGTCCCTGCGCGAAATATGGCTCTGTGTGTCTCTGGCGGCTTCCAACCTGAGGCGTTTGGCTTTAACTTGTACAAATCGTTGTTTGTTATAGCCTGATTCGGTACAGCCAATGTTCGTTATACCCACATTCATCGTATCTACTGTTCGTTATATCAGGTATGTTTTTGTTTTCGTCTGTGCAGGTTTATATCAGTGGTCTCTTTATAGTTTGATATGCTGTAATAGGCCTGGCACGTAAACCGCTTAGTACGGATGCAGCGAAGATCTGGAAACATGCTGATGTAACCGAGGTTCCCGCTGAAGTCGGCTTAGAAGTCAATTTACGCCCGCTTTACGGATGCAGTATAAACACTGCTAACAAGAATATATTTGAATCCAGTGATCCTCACTATCCGCGCGTCTCGTCGCTCGGTTGGGATGCGACGGCGGCATGGCGTCCTAACTTCCGGAACTGCCCCGTCGTCTCCCGGCGTGTGTGGAAACGATTATAACCCGGGCTCTTGTGGAACGTTCAGACCGGCCTGATCGAAGCCGCCAGATAACACGCGCTTCCCGGGAGACACAAGAAACAGGATATCTGCATCACAAAGGGACGCACTTCCGTCGCGCTGTCTATCAGAATGGGTGCCGTTAAGAGCTCAGGACGGTTTTATGCAAGTATACCCGCAGTGTTATTGTGTCCCTTATCGCGAGAGACGCGTGCCGATTACGTCTTGAGCAACCTAATTGCAAGAGACAGAGGTCGCTGCTTTGGCCGGCCGTCCGTCCGTCTGTCCCTGGTGATCCTAAGCGAGGAAAGTTTGGGGGCCGCCGTCTCTCATTTCCTGCTTAGCGTGCATCTCGGGCGCGAACGCTCCAAGGACGGTGAGAGTCGTCAGCGATGTGGAATGAGTTATGAGGGTTGCAGGAGCACATTACCTGGCCATGGAAGACGAGTCATTCACAGTTGTTAGGAGACACTGATGACTTTGTTATAGCCGGAGGGTGTGTTGGTTTTTGCGGCGTTGATTTGCTAACGCTGAACGGCACGCATGCATACTTGGCCCATATGAGCGACGCAAATCGCATATGGCCTTAGTTGAGTATCTTTTTTTTCTCGAATCTTACAGCGTCTGAGATGTAGAGAGATACCGTGTGTGACTCACACGGCGGTGGCTGCGCGTCAATCATTATGTCGCGATGAGCGTTATCGGCTTCAGCTTCACTGGCAGTTCGTTTTATCGGGTGCTAATTGCGTTGCGCGTCGTTCCAGGTCGCTTTCTCTTTCCTCTTCCGAGTTTATCGGGAAAATCGGCGAGAGGTGAATTCTTTTTACTTCGACAGGCTTCTTGATCGTTCGATACGTTTGTTCGCAATATCTGCGATCGGGCGGAAAAGGGGGAAAAGTTTGTTTTCGTTGTAGTTGCCGTTGGCTTGACCTTGATGTACCGTCAACAGCGCAACTATACAGTTTGTCTCGAGGGACATTGTATGTGTCCGCGTGCAGGCACGTCAATAACCTCATTAAGACCTGCCGTGCTGCCAGGTATTTTTCTATGGAGCAGAATTTGTTCTTGACCGATATTCCTGGCACCGGTCTCACTCGACTGCTTTTCACAATTCAAAACAAAACAACTTTCCATACTTCTAATTTTGCTCTCATTCTTTCACCGAGATGTGGTGGAAGCCGTGGAAAATCGTGGAAGAATGACCATGGACTTTGGAAGGGCACAGCTGACACACAAGGTACCGCACATGACACTTTCAAGGCATTTTCTTCTAAAATGCCTCTTGTGTGTGCATCTATCCATTGCTAGGACAAATGAAAGTAAGCAAAGCTCGCGAACAATGGGGCTGGTTTTTTTCCCCTTCTTGGCAGGTAGCAGGGTTTTTGAAAAGCTGGAAAGGAAGTTGTAAATGAATGGTCAAATCCAGAATGCCTAAAGACAGTGGTCCCCTGGTTTTTAGGGACATTTCTCAAGCAACAATAAACAATACAGAAACTAGGAACATTAACCAATGAAAACTACATTCCGTCTTTCCCACACAGTGTACTGGTCCCACATTAATTAAACAGGTGAAACACATCCTTGCCCTAAAAGATGGTTGGCTAAAAAGATGGCCCTCTTTCCCCTAGCATTTATACATGTCCCCTTTTTAATAGTAAAGTACTACAAATCTTAACAAAAGGAGAACGGTTTATTACTCAACCCACCGCAGACAGAAAATAACCCCGCTCTCTGAGATGCCAGTCCGGAGCGAGAGTTATGGAGACCATAAAGGCGAAGGTGGCTCCAACACGTGGTGCGACACCTGACATCAAAGAAAAACTCTATTGTTTCGACGGACAGTAGCACAGTTGAAGAGTTACACAGTAGGGCATCCATTGTGGTGGACGCTCTGAGTGGACAGAGTGTAGAGCGCCCATATGGGCATGGTTGCAGGGGACTGTACAAGTAGACATTCCCTGGATGTGTTTTCTGTGCCCAACATACCTGATGACCACCCCCATCACTTACCGTGAATGCGATATGACCCCACTGTTAGGGCAGCCTACAGCTCTACTGTGAACTCCAGATGTGACCTCAAGAGGTCATGACCGGGGGTTATTAGACACTCTCTTTGTTCTGTACTCTTGTGAACCATACAAGACATTTCGGCTCCTTTTGTATATTTTAAGCTTTAACGGATCGCGGTATTTCGTACAAAGAATGCGACAACGAAGCTTATGAATAAGGGAAAGAAAGAAAAGTGTCCCTTGAAAGATCACGAAAAGGGGCGCGAGTTTATGACGCCTGCCAATCAGATTCACAAGCGTCAGAAGCACTATCAGTTCGGCCTCTTATCCTTGTAGAGAAAACTTTGCGTCATAAATAAGGGAGAGGAACTTGGGGCATGTTCTGTTGATGTTCCCCTATGCAAAAAGATGTCGCTTCGCAACCTGTGACGAAACAAACCAGTTCGATCAATCGACCGTAGACGTTTTCATTAAACGGCTTTCAAGCTCTTGACACTCGATCAAATGTCACGGAGCCTTTCAAGTCACTTGGAGACACGTTGTACACCGGGGAACTGGTCTACATGAATGAAACAATAGTGCAAAGAAAAAAAAAAGAAAGAAGCCTGCAGTAACGCTGTTCGCGCATCGCGCCAAACTAATCCAGATAGTCGAACCCGTCAATGAATCAGCTAGTAAATCATTTACTTATTCGTTCATTCTGTCTCATTTTATTTCTGAGTGATTTGTATTCCGGGATTTTTTACGCTTCTTGGACAACTGTAGTAGTTGCACTCGGCTCCCCTACCTAGCGCCATCTCTCGCCGAGAATCGGCGAAGCGGCCCGTGTGGTATATACCCTCTTGAGGGTAGTTCAATGGCAGACGACAGAGGAGGGCAAGAACGATAGCAGACAAAGCACAGTTATTGTTTATGTCATTTTGATCATTAGGGAACCGTGTTCGTTGCTCTCTTCTTGTGCGTTCATCCATGACCTGTTTTGAAAGTGGCCACGCCTTCTGTTTTGAGATCATTGCTTGCATTGTTTGCCTACCGGTGCACTCTTCTTTTTAAACAGTTTTTGGATAGTCATTGTACAAGATCCACGTCCGTTGAATTGTGCGTGTTGCGTTTCGGTGACCAGGCGATCGTCTGTTTAGAGTTTGCTGCGTTTACCGTTAGGGAGAGAAGAAACGTTTCTCATGTAGCCTGTCGTTATAGCGCCCTTATGTGTTCGCGATTCGTGATTTCTCCAGGAAAGGCCAATTGCCTACCCCTGTTTCCATTCGGGCGACGTTTCGGCTACCTGGCGTTGGGTATGCGCGCGCACGTTCGGAGCGGTTCGCTCATCGTTGCGTCGTACGCCCCCTATTACGATTCCCGGCGACGAGAATTCTCATGTATAAATGCATGCGGTCGCCCTGCTTTTGTGCCTGTTTCATTTAAGTGGGCTGCGCGCGTATGCTCGCCCATGTGCTAGCACACGCTGTTGTCTTTTAGCTTTTTCCATTTTTTATTTTCATGTCGTTGCGACGCGATGACAGCGCCCTCCTTGCCGTGTTTGAGCGGTGTTCTATCGAAATTCTTGCCGTGTCGTCGTTGATGTTGCTGCTGTTGTAGTATACAGGCACTTTCGCCGTTTCCAACATTTCCTTCGGATGGCCAACCGCAGCACTTGCGAAGTGTTGTGTCTTGGTTTCAGTGTTTATCATGCAAGCGACTATGTCGTTTCCTCTGTTCTTTTTCTTTTTTTCTGCCGTAATTTTGTCTTATACTTACCTTTCTTTTTTTATTTTTTTGCGAGGCTTGCGCACTTAAAGTGACCGGCATTTAAAGCTGGCCTAATGCGCGTCGCTCCAGAACACGTACCTATATCTGTGGGGAACGTTTCCCTTTGCAGGCATTGGACAGGAACCGTCGTTGCTTGGTTCGCGCAGTCTTTGTTCGGTCATAACGTTTGAATGACAGTTTCGTTTTCGGCTGAGAGGAAGTCTTCCAGAAATTACGAGGCTGTAGCCACGTAGAAGCGAAACAAAACTGACGTGCCGTGAAGTGTCGACCGGCTGCAGAAATATTCGAGACAGGAAATCGCGGGGAACGCCGTGCCTCATTTACGTACACACTGTGAAGGGAGCACATGTTGTGGACTTTCTCTGCCTGCCTGCCCCGTACATATGCGTGTGCGCAAATAGGCGAACAGAGTAATTTATTATGACATTAGGTGGCTTTTAGTGCCGGAAAATCACGCTCCTCTTTGTTTTCTTTTTTTTTCAATCCGCTGTCCTTTGTTAGTAACAGTCGGAGATAGGTGAGCTCAGGCGAGTTCTCTCACGTCGGGCATACGGGCTAACAAGATCGAAGACACTCTTCCCGTGGCCCTTCTTTTTCTTCTTGCGTGTTCCTAAAAGGTAGTGCCCCTGCAGACAGAAGACAATGGGCGCAAAGTAAGGTGTAAGAGGCTTAATTGAGAAAACTCAAGCTGCTTTTCGTCGGGCCTCGAAATAATAGGAGCTGCTTACTTTAAAGTGTTTCCGTACCTGTGTCGTAATGAGCGTGTTTACTTTTGTAAGGTGCGCGCCGCATAGTGAGAGGCCTGAAGTAAGAAGGTGTCGTCGACAGCGACGTCTGGTGTCGGACATATCGTGTCATCGTCCTTGCCAGCTTTGACGGCGCACAGGCGATAGAGAGGGTAAGGCTTCAAGACAGAACCCACGTAAGCTGACACCACTCATCGTAAATCAGGAGACAAGGCCGGGCCCGTCGCCATCTCTCATTGAGCGGGCCTCCCACGGATGCATTTGGATGGCAGGCAGCGTTCCGATGTAACATAAACATGCGTCGGATTTCTCCTCCGGGGTCCAGGAGGTCCTGAGATGTATCGTTCGACCGATTCTCACGAGCGTCCCGTTGCGCCGATCGATCTGTGTTGCTATAAAATGTGGGTTATTGAATGAATGAGTCGT
>JARGYV010082875.1:0-11274 GCA_029532675.1 Ornithodoros moubata
CGAGGTCGGCCCCGTGAGGTCACCATTGATGAGGTCATATCGCAGATGCATCGTTCCTCGCCATGTCTTCTCCATTTTTGTACTTGTGCCATGCCGCACAGCATCGTCTCATTATGAAAAGCTTATATTACCACAGCCTCTGCTGCTTCGTCGTTCGGTTTGTTGGTATCACCCTCAATGTCGGACGTCTTTCAAAGTTCGCAGCAAATGTGTTCTACTGAGTTTCGCTGCAGAATGGGGCCCACCCCTTTTTCCAGCTGTTCAGCATTAGTCACATTTTTGTTTTTGTCATATCGGTGAAGTGAATCTATGACTTCATCAGCGTGACCCACCCGCATGCATACTCTTTGTTTGTGTATAATGCTTCGCTGTGAGACTAGGCGATAGGCTTTCAACCCCTCTAACTGTAACGGGGGCTGTTGTGTTGTAAGAGCCTCTGTTCTGGTTTCCTTATCGGACTACTATAGCTCCTTAGCGATAGCAATGAAGGTGTCGGAGTGCGCAGTCCTAATGTACGCGTTTCAGCAGTATCGCGCAGTCCTTGACGGTGGGGCGTTGTAATGTAATCCTGTTTATTATGGAGGTTCGTATGTTGAAGGGGAGGGAGAGCGCGGCATGATGAAATGATGTTTTTGACGGTGCCTCTTACGTAAGGAAGGGTAGGACAGCGGAGATGACACCGTCTTTAGCATTGGGCGGTGTGTTTTCTCCTCTGTCGAAAGGTTAGCCGATCCTTTCGGTGCGGAGCATTAATCTGCACGTACGAGGGTTTCATCTCCTCGCGAAATGGTGTCGTCTGATGTCTGGTAACTGGACACCATCAGGGGGTGTCTTCACAGCTTGTCTTCCTCATAGAGAAGCTCTTTGGCTGTTCGAATATCATCGTTACCTGCTCTCCCGCCCTACTGGTTTAAGAGAACGAGTACTGCCTCGGGTGTCTTAATCGAACGCGCTCTGTCTAAGTTATGGGTCGTGTGTTATTATTTTCATTCCATTGTTCCACGGTACGAGCGCACTAAAGTCAACCTTTTGTTCTTCATCGCTGGATGAATAGGAATCAATAGAAAGCATCGTCAACGGTTTTTGAACAGGGTTTAATAAACGCTCCACGACCTCCGTCACACACTTGTGTGGCCTGCCGGACTTTCTCGTGCCGGTAAATAATAATGATAATAATAAAAAAAGAACACGTGGCTGTGTAAGTGTCGACAATGTCGTCCCTAGCTGGAACAGCTGTTCTCTGTGAAAAGAGCTGTCTAACAGGTGGCAACAAATAGCAGCAGTACAATAGTCATGGGGTAGCGATTCTGGGCCGCAGTCCTTTATTCTTGCTCTGCTCTGCTTTGCTTTGTAATTTCAGGTTGTGTTTCGTTTCCAGCATTTATTATGTTATGGTTATGTAAATGCTACGAGAGGCAGAGCCGTGCGTGACCGGTCTGTGGGACACAATTGCACGACCTGCAACAGCACCGGTTGTCGCTTGCGTGGACGGCGAAGACAATGCCTTGAACTTGACGTCCCGAAGACAAAGGAATGACGAAGACCGCAATATATATACGATCACTTGTGTTTCCATTGCCTTCTTTATCATCTGACATTCCGTTGAGTGACGTCTGCGTCAACTTTCCCATGGCCTGGTTGTGCTCCAGTACGCTTATGCCGGTGCTTACGCCTGCATCTTGTCCGAAATAGGTTAGGTAAAGTTTGCAAGTCGTTGGAGACGGATTCGTGACGAGCAGTGCCACTGTTGACACCGACATTCATCGGTTGGTTGGTTGCATGACTAGTTAATATGGAGCGGTGACCTCCAGTAGGGGATCTGCTGCTAGAGGGCATAAGGGTATGCCTATAGGCTTCTTCGTTGGGTTGAACTGCGAGAGAGAAGAGCAGGGGAAAAGCCAGCGTTGGGCAGCCAGGGCAGTCCATTTTTGCGATCTTGTACAGGAAAGACTTGGTCCGGAGCGCTCCAAGGCGAATCATGGAATTTTCTTGGGAGGGCTTCCGGGACTTCATTGCGGAGGTCGGGATCAATTGTTGACAGGTAATCTTCTGGACGCAGGCTTCTTATCCACAGTTTCTTGGAGGTGTCTTCTATTTTCTGGTTCAGCAGCCTCGAAGCATCAGCCTTGGCAAAAGGAATGGGGACAAACTTGCGGTTGGAGAGGGCAGCCTTCGCAAGTGCGTCGGCTGGGACGCCACAGTGCGAAGGAGCCTGTTGCAGCGTGACTTTGTGGCCTTCACTTGTGATTTCTTTGTGTATTCGGTAGTGAAAGTGGTTGTTTATGTCGGGCGACGGAAGTCTTTGAGGGCAGGCTTGGAGTCTGAACAGATGGTCCATCTGCCTGCACTGCAGGCCCTCACGTCGACCAGGGCTTTCAGGACATTTATTGGCCCGTTTTGAGCATTCACTGACGGAATTGCTTTTCGCGTGCCTGCGTTGTGTGCCGCGGCCAAGATCGCGTTGCCGTTGCGTCAGCATGAATTAGAACGCGAAACGTGGCAAACGGCATTGCGAAAGTTGCTAGTTATGCGACTGTGTAAAAGAAATGAGCGAAATGTATTTACCCACTTCTCAATTTTTCTCGAGGCTTATCAGTGGTCACGAAGGTTTGCACGGTTTCACGCAAACGGCCAGTGTGGGTCAACAATAATGGGTTACGGTAGTGCTCTATATTTGCTTAAACTGCTCAGGCAATTATTCGTTTCGAAACGGCGACCCTTCTGTCTTATTTCAGAGACTACATGGATATGGGAGCTGATTTACCCTTTGAAGAGCCGGTTAGAGTTAAAATTTATTGGGGGCAGGTACTTGAGCCCGTCAAATTTTCGTCCCCGCAAAGATAGCGCATCCCTCGTTTCCCTTGGGCGTGGGATGACGGGAGAGGCGCTCGTTCATTTTCTTAAAGCACAATGTGAAATTATAACCTCATTTGGTTCGTATTGAGAATAAACGGGCGCACCCTTCACGAGATAATTGCGAACATGCCGATGGTGGGCGACGGCTCTGCGCAGTTCCCTTTTATTCCCCGTATCCCCGTCCCGATAACGGGAGGCTCGCGCATTCCGCACTTGCATTCCTCCGTCCGCTGTTGTGAGAGACCGTGGCGGGGGCGGCGGTATGCAACGACCTCTCGGGTGAGAACCTTTTTTCCTCTCCGTGGATCGATCTGGCCCTATATAGTATGGTAGGGGTGGCTCACAATGGAGATCTCTTTAAGTGATGCCCAATCTTGGTTCATTGTTGCGTTCCCTATCATCCCAGCGAAGCGACGGCTTTTCACTGCGAACTGCTCAGTCAACAATGCTCGCGAAAGAAGTGGTGAAAGTATAAACGTGCCTCTTCAGCCCATTTTTTTTCCATCTCCCATATTTTCTTTTTTTTTTTAGGTTGAGATGCAAGCCTTTGTTGCCCCGCGGATGGGTTCGTATGTCCTCCGCTTGACATCGGTAACTGTACATCGCTTTAGGTTCAGCTCGTCACGCACCATCCGGACGAGGTCATCTGTGCTGCTCAAGAACCAAAAGGCGCGTCGCCGAAGACGATAGTACGAAAAGAGTAATCGTATAATGCGCGAGGCCCATTTTTCAGGGAAGATAATCAATATTCGCGGAGTGATCAGTCCAGCAAAGTCTCCAGGGAAGTCGAGGAAGTGTCTCTGGGCCATCGTGTTTCCCAGCCTTCATCCTGGGTCGCATTGTGACGGTTTGTGAGGGTCAGTGCTGACGCGATGAAACGCACGCGCCTGCACCCGTCGGAGTCTTCCCCTCCGGGTTCTTGGCCCTCAGGAAAGATTGACTTGTGTATCGAGGATCGTTTCGAAATGTCGGTGCCTGTCGTTATCTCGATCTACTATCTGTGTGTGCTATCCATGACTTTTTTTACAGGGATAACAACCGTTCGCGCCTTGAATAATCGCAAGTCGACCGTTGATGCATTCTGTCTTCGTCGTGTGAGAAACAACAGCTAAGTGTGTTTTCCCGGGAATGCTATATCGGAACTTTTGGCGCGCTCCTTGGCTGCTGTTGATTTCGATGCGGCTCTCGTATCCCGCGTATTTCTCTGCTCCTTCCTTGCGCGCCTCTGGGATGCAATTAGGCGAGGCTCCGTCCTGTCAATATTTGTTTCGGCGATAATAAACACGCGCGTCGGTAGGTCTGCGAGTCTTCGTCACACGCGGGTGCGAGACGCGTGTATGTGCGCCCCGAAATGGGACTTTTTCTCGGGGCCACAAGAAGATTACGTTTTCGTGCGTCACAGGAGCTCTGGTTCCTTTGATGGGTTTTTCTGCTTGGCCATCGGAGGATGCGGCTGTATATCTGGGCCAGTTATTGTTTTGCGCGTGTGTATGTGTGCATACTTTGCTTTGAAATGTCCTCCACGTGCGAGTCGGGGCTTGTTATCCCTTCTTCCCTCGTTAGCCCCGTCCTGCCGACAGCCTCCACGACTTGTTCGGCAAATCGATTTCCAGGTTCCTCTGGCGCGTTATCGAAATCCACCCGACTTCGATTTTTCTTAAAATCAATCTTCTCGTGTTTGTTATTCACAGAAGAAACGCGCGAAGAGCTCCGTGTTTACCTTATCGACTTTTAAAAGAAGTGGGATTCTCCACGTTGTGTGGCGCAGTCTGGGTAAAAGATCCGTAACACGGTGGCTCCCGCATCAACCAGGGCACCCACCATTAAAATCCCTGAAGGCTTACCAACCGCAAAAAAAAAAAAAAAAGTCAGACCGTGTACGGTATTCGGGGAACAATGGCAGGCCCAAGAGGCAGGGAGTACTGATGACTCATCATAATGCATTGAGGGATGCGCTTGACCCCTGCCTCACCGGCCAGTGACGTCACCAGGTGCACGCGGGCACTGAGATCAAGAAGTCGTCTGAAAGGCTGCTGTGCTTCCAAAGGCTTGAGGCTCAGTGCCGTTGAATATGAGCTGGCTGCGTAACGGTAATGACCGGACTGAGAGACGCACCCCGTCGCTCGTTTCCCATCTATTCTTTGAGGTATACGATACGCAATGGTCTCTGGAAGAAAATGCCAAAGGTGGTGTTTGTCGCTCGCGTCAATGCGGATGCAATGCATGCCCGTTTCCTCCTTTCCCGTGAAAGGGGAGAGGAGGACGAGTTAATGCGGTGGAACGGACTACACGGCCAGGACGTTATGTATTTATTACTGTTACTTACGAGTGTCGGAAGAGGAAATGTCATTCGTCGTTACCACGACCCCCGACGTGTTTTCACAGTGATCGGGGGCCGAGCGTCGGGCACGACACTACGACAATGAAATAGGATGGGCGGAGGCGTCAACCGAATTCTGTCGGAGCGCCTTTCTGTAGTTGATAAAGGAGTGCAGAGAAAAACCAGTCCCTGCGCGAAATATGGCTCTGTGTGTCTCTGGCGGCTTCCAACCTGAGGCGTTTGGCTTTAACTTGTACAAATCGTTGTTTGTTATAGCCTGATTCGGTACAGCCAATGTTCGTTATACCCACATTCATCGTATCTACTGTTCGTTATATCAGGTATGTTTTTGTTTTCGTCTGTGCAGGTTTATATCAGTGGTCTCTTTATAGTTTGATATGCTGTAATAGGCCTGGCACGTAAACCGCTTAGTACGGATGCAGCGAAGATCTGGAAACATGCTGATGTAACCGAGGTTCCCGCTGAAGTCGGCTTAGAAGTCAATTTACGCCCGCTTTACGGATGCAGTATAAACACTGCTAACAAGAATATATTTGAATCCAGTGATCCTCACTATCCGCGCGTCTCGTCGCTCGGTTGGGATGCGACGGCGGCATGGCGTCCTAACTTCCGGAACTGCCCCGTCGTCTCCCGGCGTGTGTGGAAACGATTATAACCCGGGCTCTTGTGGAACGTTCAGACCGGCCTGATCGAAGCCGCCAGATAACACGCGCTTCCCGGGAGACACAAGAAACAGGATATCTGCATCACAAAGGGACGCACTTCCGTCGCGCTGTCTATCAGAATGGGTGCCGTTAAGAGCTCAGGACGGTTTTATGCAAGTATACCCGCAGTGTTATTGTGTCCCTTATCGCGAGAGACGCGTGCCGATTACGTCTTGAGCAACCTAATTGCAAGAGACAGAGGTCGCTGCTTTGGCCGGCCGTCCGTCCGTCTGTCCCTGGTGATCCTAAGCGAGGAAAGTTTGGGGGCCGCCGTCTCTCATTTCCTGCTTAGCGTGCATCTCGGGCGCGAACGCTCCAAGGACGGTGAGAGTCGTCAGCGATGTGGAATGAGTTATGAGGGTTGCAGGAGCACATTACCTGGCCATGGAAGACGAGTCATTCACAGTTGTTAGGAGACACTGATGACTTTGTTATAGCCGGAGGGTGTGTTGGTTTTTGCGGCGTTGATTTGCTAACGCTGAACGGCACGCATGCATACTTGGCCCATATGAGCGACGCAAATCGCATATGGCCTTAGTTGAGTATCTTTTTTTTCTCGAATCTTACAGCGTCTGAGATGTAGAGAGATACCGTGTGTGACTCACACGGCGGTGGCTGCGCGTCAATCATTATGTCGCGATGAGCGTTATCGGCTTCAGCTTCACTGGCAGTTCGTTTTATCGGGTGCTAATTGCGTTGCGCGTCGTTCCAGGTCGCTTTCTCTTTCCTCTTCCGAGTTTATCGGGAAAATCGGCGAGAGGTGAATTCTTTTTACTTCGACAGGCTTCTTGATCGTTCGATACGTTTGTTCGCAATATCTGCGATCGGGCGGAAAAGGGGGAAAAGTTTGTTTTCGTTGTAGTTGCCGTTGGCTTGACCTTGATGTACCGTCAACAGCGCAACTATACAGTTTGTCTCGAGGGACATTGTATGTGTCCGCGTGCAGGCACGTCAATAACCTCATTAAGACCTGCCGTGCTGCCAGGTATTTTTCTATGGAGCAGAATTTGTTCTTGACCGATATTCCTGGCACCGGTCTCACTCGACTGCTTTTCACAATTCAAAACAAAACAACTTTCCATACTTCTAATTTTGCTCTCATTCTTTCACCGAGATGTGGTGGAAGCCGTGGAAAATCGTGGAAGAATGACCATGGACTTTGGAAGGGCACAGCTGACACACAAGGTACCGCACATGACACTTTCAAGGCATTTTCTTCTAAAATGCCTCTTGTGTGTGCATCTATCCATTGCTAGGACAAATGAAAGTAAGCAAAGCTCGCGAACAATGGGGCTGGTTTTTTTCCCCTTCTTGGCAGGTAGCAGGGTTTTTGAAAAGCTGGAAAGGAAGTTGTAAATGAATGGTCAAATCCAGAATGCCTAAAGACAGTGGTCCCCTGGTTTTTAGGGACATTTCTCAAGCAACAATAAACAATACAGAAACTAGGAACATTAACCAATGAAAACTACATTCCGTCTTTCCCACACAGTGTACTGGTCCCACATTAATTAAACAGGTGAAACACATCCTTGCCCTAAAAGATGGTTGGCTAAAAAGATGGCCCTCTTTCCCCTAGCATTTATACATGTCCCCTTTTTAATAGTAAAGTACTACAAATCTTAACAAAAGGAGAACGGTTTATTACTCAACCCACCGCAGACAGAAAATAACCCCGCTCTCTGAGATGCCAGTCCGGAGCGAGAGTTATGGAGACCATAAAGGCGAAGGTGGCTCCAACACGTGGTGCGACACCTGACATCAAAGAAAAACTCTATTGTTTCGACGGACAGTAGCACAGGTAGCACAGTTGAAGAGTTACACAGTAGGGCATCCATTGTGGTGGACGCTCTGAGTAAACAGAGAGTAGAGCGCCCATATGGGCACGGTTGCAGGGGACTGTACAAGTAGACATTCCCTGGAAGTGTTTTCTGTGCCCAACATACCTGATGACCACCCCTATTACTTATCGTGAATGCGATATGACCCCACTGTTAGGGCAGCCTACAGCTCTACTGTGAACTCCAGATATGACCTCAAGAGGTCATAACCGGGGGTTATTAGACACTCTCTTTGTTCTGTACTCTTGTGAACCATACAAGGCATTTCGGCTCCTTTTGTATCTTTTAAGCTTCAACGGATCGCGGTATTTCGTACAAAGAATGCGACAACGAAGCTTATGAATAAGGGAAAGAAAGAAAAGTGTCCCTTGAAAGATCGCGAAAAGGGGCGCGAGTTTGTGACGCCGGTGATAGAGTTGCTACATCTCGCAACATCAAGCTAGAAACGGGCATGATTTTTGATTCGCGGTCAGAAAACTTTACTGCCTCCTGGTCGTGCTCTTGTAGCCCTCCCTCATGAAGTTTGTTTGCCCGTTGCCGTCAAAACTGTCACCCTAAAAAAAAAAAAAAAAAGAATGAAGCCTGAAAAATTGAACACCCTGAATTAGAAGCTTCTTCCTGCATGCGAACTTCATGCGAATGCTCCTAGTGATTCTAAAGATTCCGAGTGATGTGCCGATTGTTTAGGGCGGTATGTATAGTGGATGCTGAGGCTTACTTCTTCGTGTGTCACTTGTTCTTGGGCGAGTGTTATCGCTGAGGTTGCGGTCCTGTTCTGATCTCAGGCAGCAGTAGAGCGACGTCTTTGACTATTGTGAAGCTTGTTTACAGTTACAACGTATACATTTTTAACTTCACGATTCTGTGTCCCTCATAGACACGCCTGCCAGTCAGATTCATAAGCATCAGAAGCACTATCAGTTCGGCCTTGTAGAGAAAACTGCGTCATTTAAATAAGGGAGAGGAACTTGGGGCATGTTCTGTTGATGTTCCCCTATGCAACAAGAAGTCGCTTCGCAACCTGTGACGAAACAAACCAGTTCGATCAATCGACCGTAGACGTTTTGATTAAACGGCTTTCAAGCTCTTGACACTCGACAAATGTCGCAGAGCCTTTCAGGTCACTTGTAGACACGTTGTACACCGGTGAACTGGTCTACATGAATGAAACAATAGTGCAAAGAAAAAAGAAAGAAGCCTGCAGTGACGCTGTGCGCGCTTCGCGCCCAAGTGATGCAGGCAATCGAACAGGTCAATGAATCAGCTAGTAAATCATTTACTTATTCGTTCATTCTGTCTCATTTTATTTCTGAGTGATTTGTATTCCGGGATTTTTTACGCTTCTTGGACAACTGTAGTAGTTGCACTCGGCTCCCCTACCTAGCGCCATCTCTCGCCGAGAATCGGCGAAGCGGCCCGTGTGGTATATACCCTCTTGAGGGTAGTTCAATGGCAGACGACAGAGGAGGGCAAGAACGATAGCAGACAAAGCACAGTTATTGTTTATGTCATTTTGATCATTAGGGAACCGTGTTCGTTGCTCTCTTCTTGTGCGTTCATCCATGACCTGTTTTGAAAGTGGCCACGCCTTCTGTTTTGAGATCATTGCTTGCATTGTTTGCCTACCGGTGCACTCTTCTTTTTAAACAGTTTTTGGATAGTCATTGTACAAGATCCACGTCCGTTGAATTGTGCGTGTTGCGTTTCGGTGACCAGGCGATCGTCTGTTTAGAGTTTGCTGCGTTTACCGTTAGGGAGAGAAGAAACGTTTCTCATGTAGCCTGTCGTTATAGCGCCCTTATGTGTTCGCGATTCGTGATTTCTCCAGGAAAGGCCAATTGCCTACCCCTGTTTCCATTCGGGCGACGTTTCGGCTACCTGGCGTTGGGTATGCGCGCGCACGTTCGGAGCGGTTCGCTCATCGTTGCGTCGTACGCCCCCTATTACGATTCCCGGCGACGAGAATTCTCATGTATAAATGCATGCGGTCGCCCTGCTTTTGTGCCTGTTTCATTTAAGTGGGCTGCGCGCGTATGCTCGCCCATGTGCTAGCACACGCTGTTGTCTTTTAGCTTTTTCCATTTTTTATTTTCATGTCGTTGCGACGCGATGACAGCGCCCTCCTTGCCGTGTTTGAGCGGTGTTCTATCGAAATTCTTGCCGTGTCGTCGTTGATGTTGCTGCTGTTGTAGTATACAGGCACTTTCGCCGTTTCCAACATTTCCTTCGGATGGCCAACCGCAGCACTTGCGAAGTGTTGTGTCTTGGTTTCAGTGTTTATCATGCAAGCGACTATGTCGTTTCCTCTGTTCTTTTTCTTTTTTTCTGCCGTAATTTTGTCTTATACTTACCTTTCTTTTTTTATTTTTTTGCGAGGCTTGCGCACTTAAAGTGACCGGCATTTAAAGCTGGCCTAATGCGCGTCGCTCCAGAACACGTACCTATATCTGTGGGGAACGTTTCCCTTTGCAGGCATTGGACAGGAACCGTCGTTGCTTGGTTCGCGCAGTCTTTGTTCGGTCATAACGTTTGAATGACAGTTTCGTTTTCGGCTGAGAGGAAGTCTTCCAGAAATTACGAGGCTGTAGCCACGTAGAAGCGAAACAAAACTGACGTGCCGTGAAGTGTCGACCGGCTGCAGAAATATTCGAGACAGGAAATCGCGGGGAACGCCGTGCCTCATTTACGTACACACTGTGAAGGGAGCACATGTTGTGGACTTTCTCTGCCTGCCTGCCCCGTACATATGCGTGTGCGCAAATAGGCGAACAGAGTAATTTATTATGACATTAGGTGGCTTTTAGTGCCGGAAAATCACGCTCCTCTTTGTTTTCTTTTTTTTTCAATCCGCTGTCCTTTGTTAGTAACAGTCGGAGATAGGTGAGCTCAGGCGAGTTCTCTCACGTCGGGCATACGGGCTAACAAGATCGAAGACACTCTTCCCGTGGCCCTTCTTTTTCTTCTTGCGTGTTCCTAAAAGGTAGTGCCCCTGCAGACAGAAGACAATGGGCGCAAAGTAAGGTGTAAGAGGCTTAATTGAGAAAACTCAAGCTGCTTTTCGTCGGGCCTCGAAATAATAGGAGCTGCTTACTTTAAAGTGTTTCCGTACCTGTGTCGTAATGAGCGTGTTTACTTTTGTAAGGTGCGCGCCGCATAGTGAGAGGCCTGAAGTAAGAAGGTGTCGTCGACAGCGACGTCTGGTGTCGGACATATCGTGTCATCGTCCTTGCCAGCTTTGACGGCGCACAGGCGATAGAGAGGGTAAGGCTTCAAGACAGAACCCACGTAAGCTGACACCACTCATCGTAAATCAGGAGACAAGGCCGGGCCCGTCGCCATCTCTCATTGAGCGGGCCTCCCACGGATGCATTTGGATGGCAGGCAGCGTTCCGATGTAACATAAACATGCGTCGGATTTCTCCTCCGGGGTCCAGGAGGTCCTGAGATGTATCGTTCGACCGATTCTCACGAGCGTCCCGTTGCGCCGATCGATCTGTGTTGCTATAAAATGTGGGTTATTGAATGAATGAGTCGT
>JARGYV010082877.1:0-13526 GCA_029532675.1 Ornithodoros moubata
ACCGTTTCCGGCAAATAGGGTCAGGAAAAGATATCATTCGGAATGGCGATTGGTCATCGCCGTGTTATGCGGTGAAGTTCTGTTTTTAGAGTGATATAGGTTATTACTTCTAAAGATATCCGCTTTCTTTCGGGCCGCGAAAGAACCTCCCTTTAATAATTTTACTCATTAAAGTGACGTCTGGCGAAAAGGAAGCCTGTCCTCGTAGATGCCTATAGAACGCGCACCTAGAGTGTGGAAAGGACCATCCGTTATCTGCGCAAACAGGCTTTTTGCAAAGCTGGCTCATTAATAACGGCGGCGCACCCCCTGGAAGCAGCCAGCTTCTGTTATGCACTATTCCAGATAACACGTCCAGCAGAGACAGTGCGCTCTCTTGCAGCCGGGAATGTGCGAGCGTTTGCTTGAAAAACAGCCGAGCTGTTTCGATGCTATACACGGTGGCCAGGTTGTGCACTATTTGGATTTCGGTAGGTCTTTACTTTGGAGCTGAGCTGGTTAGAGATTAACTGCCGGGGTGAAGTTGCCACACGATTCATGGCGTTCGGCATTGCGATATGATAACGTCGTTACGAGTAATGTCGCAGAATATAGTCGCAGTGTCTGGTGTGGGGAGTTTCGCTGTTATGTTACGAACTGTGTTACGTACCTACATGTTTTGTGGCACTGGGATCAGCACGACTTCTAATTATTCCTACACGAGTTCTCTTTTTAGTCATGAGGAATAAAGAATTCTGAACTAAACATTTCCATAATGAATTTTTCCAAATGATATATTTGTAATCAACTTTTTTTTTAGAGCTGCAGCACGCGACTTTCTTGTTGTTATGTCATTTTCTGCTCCTAACTTTACCACCTTCACTGCACAACGAAGCAAGCGTTTCACTTGTCATGGGCCCACAGAAAAATTGCGTTCGTTGCATAAGTTGCATGAAGCTATGAAGCAGCAAGTGCGTGTCTCTTTCAAACAAGAGCCGTCGCGAAAAGCTGGTGACGCACAGCATATAGAAGCAAGTAGAGCAACATCTATCGTTCCTTCCCAAGCATCGGAAGTGAGATCAATGAAAGTTCAATCGGTCCCCACGTTTTCCCCGGGGACAATTTCCGGTTCCGCTGCACCACCATCTTCCCCCCGTCCTCACTTCGGAGCAGACGTTTCTGACAAAGTTCCCGTCGTCTTTTCAGATCATCTCCCTCCTCGTCGCCGTTGTCGTCGTCTGTCGGTGTTGCCGCTTCTTTATCATTTTTCCCTCTTATGTTGACGCCTTGTGGCATGTGCGGCTGTGTGTAATGCCGCTCCTCGCATACCAGTGGCTGGCCAGACGCGTAAATGGTTGCAATCATGTTCCTTTTCTTCGTCTGTTTCAACGCCTTCTCTTCTTCTTGCTCAACTGCGTGCACAAGTCGAAGCTGCTGCGGCGGCACGCAAGCGGCAGCGGTGAAACAAATGGAGAAGTGTCAGATGGGTGGTCCCGATTATTTTAGCAGCAACACTGTTATACGTCATTGTGATGAATAACTGTTGCTCTACTACTGCATCCCCCACGAAGCAAAATACGAAAAATGTTGTGGAGAGCTTTTCTTTGTCGCGCGGAGTGCGTTTCATATATATAGACAAGCTACTCACGTGGTTCAAAACGTGCCGAAAATAGTGCGTGTAAATGTGACGCGACCGTAGGCGGAGGTTCTTGTATGTCCCTACACCGTGTATCCCTTCTTTTCCATGATGACATGCGATGGAGGAAAGGAAAGCTTCCTAGTTTTGCCCTTCGCGGAACTGATCCATAGTCGATTATAGCTTTTAAAACTCACAACGAAATGCATTTACTATTTCTCGGTTATGACTTTTGCCTTCTTAACCGCTAAGCACGGATTTCAAACTTCGCAAGTCCCCCCGGTCACTGTGTGCTGATTGCTTCGATTCTTGCTGGAAACCTTACGACAGCAAAGTCCATCTATAAAATGTGTCCTGCTGTCATTTATAATGATTTGAGCAGCACTAATTATCAACGTCGCACAAAAGGCGTCACCTGGGCCACATGGCACGGTATTCCTCACACACACATATACACCCTCAGTATACGGTTTTTTCTTCTTCGTTCAAAACAGGCAAGGTCGTGTTGGGCTTAACTGCACGGGGATCGAATCATGCGTCACGCCTATTTAGAAAATTAAAGCCTGCCTGCGTTTCCCCCCTTGGGATTTTCTGGCAGCACGTAGACTCGGTCTGTATGTGTGGCTTCTTTCAACCGCGTGTCTGTTCGACCGTGGATGTTCATATGGATGTATATATAGAATTTTTGTTCCTGTATTAGCCTACAGGGCGTGTACCCTTTGCCGATGACAATTGCGCTTTGCGCTCGGTCGCTTTGAGACACGTACGGCTGGCTCCCTGGTTAGAGGTAGAGCGACCATAACACACAATCGGTCACCCTTCGTTACGCCAGACGGGAACGCAGGTCCGAAAGAAGAGAGCAATGTGTAAATATGTGTATCCTTTTCGGAAAGGTGCGCACGAGTTCACAGCATATTGGCTGTGTGGGCCGTTCTTGAAGTGTGACGCCATGTATAAATTAAGATTAACCTGTCCGCGTGGCGTTAACGCGCAGCAATGAATGTCGTTGCTTGTTTCAAACTGTTGCCAGATATTTTGGGGTTGTGAGCAAGCAAGTACAGCGGGAGACGAGGAGATAGATTTCTCCTTCGCTCTCTTTTTCTTTATTTCTCGCCTTCTTTTTTATTTTTTTATTTTTTTTTTGCGGACTCTGAGAATTTATAAAAAGTGCGGTTAGGGGAATACCCTATTGGTCCCTTCGTGCTCGGAAGCCACTCCATGCAGCACTGCCGAAGGTCTTCGTCATAACAATTACTATTATTGTTTTGCGCGCCCCACGAAATATGATTGCAGACTTTTAACGAACAGCGTCTTATTGGACATGAATCGGATATAGAATAGACACCCTGGTATTAAGCTTAGCGCAACAATGTGACAGCATAAACCTTTGATCATTGCTTTATAAGAATTCAGCTTTGTTCACTATGCTATATATTTATATAAAAAAAAAACTGGACTGTATGTAGTAACATAACCTAAACCAATATCGACTTTGAATTGTTGAATTGAGTCGTTGTTTAGAAATATTATATACGAATATATATACGTCCAGATTACCGAACGCGAATGCGCTATTTTATATGCATACACTGAAGAGGGTTAAGGGGTCCGTGCACACTTGACATGCAAGGGAACCGAACAGCACCGTCATAATGATGCTGATAACGATGACATTGTGCCCTTTATATAACTGGAACAATAAATTCGAACATTTGTCATGTGCGCGGAGAAAAGAGCCTGACATCATCATCACAGAACGGGCGAGGTTGTTCAAATATGTACCTATCGTCGACAATAATGTTCCGTCGTTCGATCGAGTAAACACAAAACCGCTTTAGTTTCCCGTTTAGTACAAACACAGTGAATCGGTAACTGTATTATCTGCAGTACTAAAATATGAGCCCTAACATCGGGAGGAGATATGTATACAGCAGTTCCCTAGCGATGTAAGGCTGCGTTGAAGTCAGTGGTGAAGCAACTATGACGATGCATGATTTCGTGTTCTGTGCAGCCCGTATAGTTATTGGTTCGATAATTCCATCGAAGTCCGCTGTAGGGGCTGAAATGCACAGATGAAAGCTTCTGCTCTGTACAGTAGTGTTCCGTTTCGATCCTTGTGTCTTTTATAAATGGAGTAATGCGTCCCTCGCCTAATTCCAGGATCGTGCGGAACAAGGCAGCCGAGAAGGCGAAGCACCATCACGTGTCGTCGAACGGTGGCAGTCCCCAGGCCCCACCGCCACAACAGCCCTCGCCCAACGCTACCTCTGTCATCACACACGCTCCAGCCTCTGTAACACCAAACACGCACGGAGCTGACAGCGTCGTAGCTGCCGCAGCGCTGCACAGGCCATCGTACTCCATCAACGGCATCTTAGGCATCCCCAGTGCCGAAGCCGCCAAGCGAAAGCGAGAAGACGTCTCAGGTGGTGAGTGATGCCCTAAATATGCCCTCAACAAAGCGTACGTGCTCGGGTATACCCGTATAATTACTCGCATCAAATGCTTGGGGCTGCGCGATTACTCGGATAAAATACTTGGGCTTCTGCTGTATAGGACTGCCTCTCGAAGGAAAAAATTGTGAGTTTAGGTGAGTTTCGACGTATTGGCAGCCAGTATAGGTGCAGTTAGTTGCCAGAAAACACTACGAGTCCACAGAGATAGGGAAGAAAATGAAACAACAAAATAGTCAGTAATGGAAGAAAGATGATGGACTGAGTTAATCAGACGCGACGTATGTATAGAATGTTGATCTTGTGCTTGTTGTGTTGAAAACAGAGAGAGAGAGAGAGAGGAGAAGAGTAAATGAGCTCTTGTGATTGGACAAGGCTATATATACGCTGAATAGCACTGTGACCGTCCTGCACGTTAAAAGCGCACTGACTGCACAAAGATGTCATGCGGTGACACTCAGCAAAGGACGCGACGTACGTATCACTCCCGCGTGTCTCCTAATGTTCTCTCGGCTGTGTCTTCATATTCCCTCGTTATTCCCACATTCTGTACCCCTCGCTTCCGCATGCAGCCGCTGTGGGGAGGACGAGGCACAAACGAGCCGCCCGGAATCTCAAAAATTTGTCGCACTGGCGGCGGGAAGCGATCGTCAAAGGAAACACGGGACATGACATGTCCGAGGCGCCGTCGAAATGAAAATTGTCATGCGAGGAATCTTGATTGTTAGGCGAACGGACCAGATCCCCTTATACCGCCTTTGCATGCGGCAACTTGACAAGAAAACGCTGCAAATAAGCGTCTTGGGACATGTGCAGAATGAGGTCTATGTAAACAGCATTCACAATGCGCTTACTTCTTTGTTAGTGCGTGGAAGTAGCAGGACAAAAAGTAACTTAGAAGAGCTATAGGAGCTATATCGTCGCCCTGCAGTTTGGCTCAGCACCATCATTCATCCGCGGTCATTCCTCAGGCAACGCGACACTTTTTTAGTTTAGTCAGTCTCAAGCAAGTAACTTTGAAAGAAGGAAGCACGAAAGAGAGAACCAACAACCCACTCACGCCTCCCTGTCCATTATCACAGAAGCGGTCGTAGACACACGTACCATATACATGTATGAGCGTTCAATCATTAGCGTTCAGGAGGATGAACTGCAGTAAGCAGAGCAAGACGCGGGCCATTTTCTTTATTCTTACTCCGATCACCAGCAGCGGCGATGTCGTACTTGCTGCTCGATTCGTCACAGGCGAGCGGATGCAGTGAGCCGGGACTTCATTTATTTTTTGACCCTCCCGCAGAACGAGATCATCATTAATATACAACAGGCACAGAGAGAGAGAGAGAGTGTATGTCTCCAGAATATATATATATATATTCATCGCGGAAGGAGAGAGAGGAGAGTCACCGGTCGAATACCAAGCATCGTGTATGGAAAAGATGGCGAGGAAATTTTGTCCAGGGACTAGTGCAGTCAATGCTTGTGCTCCGATTAGTCGTCAGCGAAGCATGTGTGCGTGTGCGATATTTACGCAAGAGCCACACTTTGTTTGATTAAGTGGTTCGGCAGTGGGCAATTTCGGTTTCGAGTACACGTTGCCGGCACGTGTGAAGATAACCAAGTTGGGCGATTATGCAGCGAGGCGTCACGACTTACATGACGGTCAAGGGGAAGTCGGTGATTGAATTGCGGCGTGTCAGACGTATCACCATTATCTCCGTGCGCGCAGTACCCTAAGTCCAGGCTAGATGTTTACGTAGCGGGAGTTATGATAACGAAGCTGCAACACTTACTCAAACAGGAGACCAACCCAGACAACAGTGATCAGAGACTGGCAGAGAGTAAGGTAATGCCACAATTCCATGGAAACAAAATTAAAACATTCCTAGGCTACATGTACATTCTAAAAACAGAACTTCACCGCATAACACGGCGATGACCAATCGCCCGTTCCAAATGATACCTTTCAGCGACGCCACTTGCTGAAAACGGTGGACGTACGCCTTTTTTGTGACACTTATGCACTGCATAACTGTCCCAAAAGGGGCGTACGCCCACCGTTTCTAGCAAATAGGGTAAGTAAAAGATATCATTCGGAATAGCGATTGGTCATCGCCGTGTTGTGCGATGAAGTTCTGTTTTTAGAGTGTAGGTCCGTTCCGTGTCTTCTCCGATAACGACGCAACAACCGTTTTCACAACTATCCACACCCCAAATTCGGGCCATGCTCATGAACCTGGGGCACATAATAGCAGAGAACCCTTCCGAGCGTCCACGCTGTGTACATGCAGAGAAGCGTTAGCCTGTTTATCAGTCTTCGAAATCGCAACCGATCCCACGGTTACAGCCCACTGGGCTCCTAACAATCGGTGCTCTTGTGCGCAGTAGCAACGTCACTGCGTTCACTTTGAGTCTCGCCGCCCAACGGCTGTTCTCTTGGGTCATCAGGGCACACGACAGCACCATGTGTGTCTCCTGGCCTTGAAGGCGCCTTTCGAGAGAGACACACATTGGGGAGGAAAAGATGACGAGCTTGACGTCGACTCATATAGTTTGTTTCACGTTGCCAGCCGGCTTGTCTGTCGCGCTCTCTGCGTGCAGGGTATGTAAGATAGACGGTACAAAATCGTTACAGGAGGATGCGCCTTGCTACATATGCGATGCTTTGAGTGCGGGGTTGCTCTATTTAAGAGAATCAAACGTGGGAACAAAAATGGCACTTCGTGTTATTAAATGCGATAGATTTCAGGACTCTGTAAGAGTATACGCTTCAGTTCGCGTTGTAGTTCGAATGAAACGAAACGTGTGGTTGTATGAGCAGGACGTCAAGAGATCAAATAAAGACAGCATTCGTACCAGGACACCAGTAGGAATCAAGTACTAGCTTCAATTTAATATTGAACTCACAAAGGAAGAGAATTAAGCTAAAGCAGAGCGTATTTCTTTGCCTCCCCTACCCTTCGCAGATGTTGTACACAAACTGTCGTACCCCGAAGTTCGCACGCGTGTTTCAGCCACGCGATTAAGACAGGCAGTATGATCGCATAACATTTTTTTAGGAGCGTATCGAAGCTGACTGCATTCCCAGCAGAACTTCTCACGGCGAAACCAATCAGCAGCTTCCAAATCTCGCTCCGATCTGCGTTCAGCACACGCTTCGCGAGACACATGGGGCATGAGCCGCGGCCGAACGGGACTTCCCGTCCATGAACCGCGCTCGCCTTTAATCTACGGCCAACAGAACGAATCTTGACTTCGCGCGTTAATCGGCGGCCGCTCTGCCCTAATCCTGCTGCCATAATACCTCGTTGACAAAACGACGTCCTCCGAAAATCCGCCGATAAAAACGCGGCTCCCCCACTGTGGGAGCCAGACGCAGTTGGACAGGCGAAAAATTGTCGATATGAAGTCGGCGACGCCCACAAGGCTACACAATGGGGAGGACGCATCGTCCTTGGGTATATCGGGGTCGGAATGAACAGCTCAACCGCGTGGAAACAACTGTTCTTATACAGCATCATCGCAATCATAAAACGGTCCTGCTTTTTCCCGTAACGAAAAGAAAAAAGAAACAGGCTGATGGAGGTGATTCAAAGTGGAGGAAGTGCAATCTTGCACCGCGTGCTTTACTGTAGTTTGTGGCTGACTGATGGCGAATAGTAAATATGGAGGTGTTAGTCTTGGCCATCAGTTTGCGATTTTTCATCGCGCACCATTCTTCTCTAAACGCTAAGCAATACTGATATTGTTCCGTTCATTGATTCGTTGCAAGTAAAAGGATTGCTTTTTCTTGTGCGCGTACTAGACTGTGCAAAAAAAAGGTGTACACTAACCTTATCTAACATGCCAGAGCAGCGACGGCGACTTGCTGTATGGCTCTTCGCGTGTTATGCTGCGAAATCATGCCTGTAACGTAAAAAAGAGTTGATATGAGAAAACGTTATCGTACGCTCAGACGTTGTAGAAATGCGGATTTGGTAAATGTTCATTGTGAGTGTATACGCTTTGAAGGTTATCACAAGACACGTGCGGACCCCTACGGAAAAAAAAAAAAAAAAAAGCTCAGGAGAAATCTTGTGACTGCATTCAAAAACAAAGATGGCGATGTTCTTGCTCGACATGTATGATACATGTCAGTATATGTTCAAAAGTGAAGGAGCAGCTAGAATCACAGTGGCCTTGAAAATCAAAGAAAGCAGCAGAGACCGAGACCAGCATCCGCATTCTGTCCTCATCTTCGTCGACCCTTTCCCCCGGGTCTTTCCCTTTTACCGTGCTCTCCAGACGAGCGCGTCGAAGGTGTTCATCCGAGGTCCTGGCTCGGTATTAACGTCTCCACCTTCGGCCTTCTTTGTGACGTGCAAGACGAAGAGAGCATGATACGATTGAGAGAAGAAAAAATAAAGAAGAAAAAAGAGCCAGAGAGAGATGGAGACCTAGCTTCTCAGCGCGGATCTTGCGGCCCTTCTCAAACGCTGCCTTTCTCCGCCTGGCACCGCGGAGGAAACAACGCCAGCCCCTTTACTCGTAGGGATGAAGAAATGTTCGTGCTTCTATTTAGGCTCCTCAGGCCAGTCGAGCTGCATACGCTCAAGAGGGGGAGGAGGGTTACAGAAAGAACGCTCGCCGCCGCCGGATTATTTTAGGGTGACACGGAATATAAGTGGAAGCGTTGATACGCGCCGAATTCAAGTGTCTTTCAACTGGCGAGGGTTGGCGAGGACGACGCACTATGAAGGAAGTGAGATTAAGGAGAAATTGGCACGACTTTCGTCAAAATGGTCACATTTCTTTGCACACACCCTCTTGAAACAGTGTGTCGTGCATAGCACGATAGCATAGCCCGGGGATCAACAGCTCACTCCCAGCGATTCAGTCGTGTCTTACTCCTTGTCAGTTGTTTGTTTTAACAACGACTACACCGATCATCAGTTTTATTTTAACAATTGCACGAATGCCTCAGCTTGCGAGTGACGTGCGATGGGAGCCAAGAAATCGCCATTTTAAATAATATCCGAAATGAGGCGACGGCGTAACTGCGGAATCCAAAAATAAGTAACGTAGGCTCGCGTCATTACCAGCTACGTCTTAATCCAGCCCTTTGTTACACCCAAAATACGACGCCGAAAATAGCACGTCGAAGAAAAATGAATATTCATCCAGACGACTCGCTCTCAAGGCTTTCAGTCTCTCGCGACAGGCGGACAAAAGGTTTTCAATTTCATCGTATAGTAGAAACTGCGCGCCCTACATTTATCTTTCTTCGTATGGAAGTTGAAATATATTCTCATAAAACACGCACCTATAGACGGGATATCCGAAGTACAATCTATATCATCCTCCGCGTACTAGTGCAAACAAGAAGAAAAAATCACACTCCTCGCGAATGGATCTGTACGACAGACAAAATCCAGCGAGAGAGAGAGATGAAACAGCGCAGCCCGAAGGAAAACCATCAGTCTAGAGAATGCATCATCCACTGCGATTTAAAGCCGACGAGTCAGTCGCTGCGAGCACCTTTCCCTCTCGACGTACCTTCACTTTCAACGATAGGAAACGAAATAAAAAAAAAGGGGAGGGGGTTTACCCTTATCAGAAGTGTGCCAATGGTTCCAGCTTTCAGTCTCTTGGGGATGCACAGCGCGAGCGCTTTACAACGTCTGCAGGGAAACTGATTAGGTATGCGCCTCTGACTGCGCTCCCTTAATATGACTCCCAACGTGCCCTTCTATCTTTCCTTCAATATATATGACGACGGGCTCCTTGCCGCCGTCATTTTCGGAGGCGTTCCCCCATCCTTTCGTCTCCCGACATTATCACTATTCTTCCTCCCAAAACATCCCTGCTTTTCGGCCATGCAAAAGCCGAAAACGCCCGCGCAAATTTCTCCGGCTATACTCAGAAAATCGTTCGACTGTGAAAGGCTTTCCTTATTTTGTAGAAGAAGGCTCGGTTTTCTGCTGCTGCTGCCCTCTCTCTCTTCCCACCGCTCAGGCATGCAATCAACGCCAACGCAACCGACGAATATCGTTCAAAATAAAGCCAGTGAAGACAGAAATGAGGTTGTGGCCAGCCTCTTTCCGTCGGCTATAGCACACGTCGCATGGTTCCCTTTTTTTTTTTTTTTTTTTTTTGGTCTCCAAGTTTTACTTGCGACCGCAGAGCTATAATTCAAAGTCAGGCTATATGCGCTTGTGATTAAAGCTGCTTCGGCTGAGAAGCGGTTTGGCACGACACACGTGGCTGCTTTTTCAGTGGCAATGTGCGATGGAAACAAGCACTAATGATCACAAATGACTAACAATGAAACGTACGAGCTACGAAAGTTAGTTTCCACGATCTGTCTCTCTCGGCTCATACAGTCTTTACCTGGAAAGGATATTTCCTGTGGCGTACGAATGAAATAGGAACAGCCAGCCTTACGAGTCATTTACCAAAAACCAGTACCTGAAGTTCTTTGATCATGGTGATTTTGTTGATGAGCCAGATGGTGATAGCACGCTAAATATATATCATTGTCGAACGTTCTTAATCAAGACATTTACTCCTGCAAGCGCTAAGTGCTGACGTCTCTACTTTTACAGTACACGGTGATACGACAAGAGATCTCAACGACGATGAAGTCAAACGGTCGAGAACGCAATACAACGGCGACCAGATCTACTCCAACCTAAGTCCGAACGTGAGTATTTTCTTATCCAAACACAGACAGCAGCAGTCGCTATATGTAAAAGTGTCGTTCATTTTGCAGCTGCTGATGGAGCGTCCATCGTTCCAGACATGGTCGAAGTGGTCTAAACAGGATGACCTGAAAAACAGTCTAGCTGACCTACCACCAAGTAACGGTTCCCCGTACCTGCAACAGCAAGCTTTCGAGCAAGCCTTCAGTCCTGTCGTGTCATCGGCAGACAAGCAGCAACATCAACAAGAATATGACGTTACCATGACAACGATCAACTCGCAATCCACTGCCGTGTACTCTCCGCCGCTAGGTAAGCCCTCAAAACATTTAACATCAAGAAATCGGCCAATACAGTGTGATTTCACTATTTTAAATCTCTATGTGAAAGATGTGATAATTAGTTATATTCAACAACTGCACTTCTGGGCACTTCTCAGCTCCTTCTCTTGCTGCGCACGAGATGGGGTTCAAGGTGATGGGACGTATCAAATGGTTAACAACGCACGCCTAGGTCTTTGCAAGACGCTTCCGTGTACTTGCAAAGGCCTACGCACTCTGACTGCACCTGGACTAACAAGGCTCTGCTGGTCTTTTCACGGTTCACTAATTACGGTTCACTGAAATACGGTTAATGGATCTAGAGCTACGAACAAAACCACGCTGGTCAAAAACATGGTACAAGACTACAACAGTCCCACAACTAAATGAGTTCGTTTTCCAATATAAGGTACACGAAGTCACCTCCACACATATGTCAAGTCACACGCACAAGACATCGCTATTGCGAACACATTATGGTACCCGGGGAAGAACTTCCAATTAGATCCGGTGAGAGCAGCGTCCGCGACGATTTTTGTGGTGCGATGAAAACCGGACGCCGTCATCACGAAATAATTCCCTCACTTCCACTTCACTGATCTTCGAAAAAAGACGTAGATTTTTTGGAGGGATAGGACTAAGCACCAAACGTTCGACAAATGGCCGTAGACCAAATCCTCGAGTTCCAGATCGCGAAGCAACGCGATGGGAGACACGTTGATCGCCCGTTATGTACAGCGTACGACACTTGTTGGGCTGAGCAGTTAATGTCCGATATTTTGCAACACATCCATACATCACGTAAGACAAGAGGATAGATACGCACGTGCAATCACCCTAGAATACGGATAACGTCTGATTGCGTCACTGGAGCTCCAGCTCAGGAATTTCTCCCGGAACCCCGAACCTTCGACAGAGTTATAGAGCTGTTCCAAGGAAGTAAATGACAGTGCATCGGGGCAGAGGGGGAATGGAGAGGAGAAAATCTGTGAAATATTCCGCAAGACGCAGCGCGCTAATGGAGAGCTCATCAAAAGCCAGCCGGTTATCTGGACAGTGTGCTCGTTCCTGGCCTGCTGCGCTAATAAATGACTCCAGGGGCGTTTAATTTCGGAAACCTGCTGAAATTTCGCGATAAGCCCCAGCCGTCTCGTACAAACGAAAAAGAGAAGACGACGGCCCTTTAAGATCGACCACTCACTTCTTGTGTACGCCTTCTCTTTCTTTAATGGCAGCATATTTTGGGTGCATAACGCAGAGAGAGAGAGAGAGAGGAAAGTTTGTGTAGGAGTTTGAGAGAGAGACGTTAAAACAGAAGCACTCTCAAAATGCTTTCTTTAGTGGATAAAAACCCATAATCGTGCTCGTCTTGCATGGGATCTAATATGCTTAAAGAACTGGCAAGAGATTACGTTCTGCACTGACGAAGTGCCCGTGAGATGCCTCTAGAATTTGTGGCTTTCCCGGGAGCTTCACCCTAGGACCGTATGTGACAATGGGTTTGACGCGCCTGAAGTATCTGCGTTTGTGTATGGAAACTATATGCAACCACGACTCGTTCAGCAAGCACAGTCTGCGTATACCAGACTGTGTTGCTGCCATTTTCGGGGGTCACTTTGCAACTTCCAAGTTGGATCAAATGCCATCAAGGGGTACAAAATGAGGACACCTACTCTACCGGATATACCAGCTTTAATCTTTATCATCTGGTTAACTGATTGCACAATACCGGTTTATCTGTGGCGTTATAGTCTACATCTTCATATTTTTCTCCTCACACCAAATACTTTTTGCAGCAGCAGATTCTTTTAAGTCACGTCTGAACGATCACAAGCTTCTTTGGAAGCAGCTGGCGTGGGGCAACCATACAACAAGAGACTTTGTTCTGTGGTCAGTTAAGAAAGAGAGAAGCCATGATTCTCTGCTTCGAGAAAGCGCGTCGAATCGTTGTCGCCACAAAATGTCCCTTGCCATTTGACTCCACTTTCCTCTGACTGCATTTCGATTCGTCAGTACGCACATGATATACCCAAAGCCCCTCGCACGAGCCTTGCCTGCTGCCTTCCTCTCTCGCTTGAATTCACACGCTCCGCAGCTGTTTCGGTAACAGCCTTCTGTTTGCAGAGCACATATTGTTCTTGGTGGCGGTGGTGATGGAATTGCTATGCACACGCTAACTTTTTCCCTGCCTTGCAACGATCTTCGGTTGAATGCATGCAAGGAATAACCCTTGCAATGGAATAGAATAACGTCTTGTCTATCTCTATGCCACTGTAGGTGCTGCCACAAAAGAATAAAAACAAAAAAAGACAGATAGAATCGATAACTCATTGTGATTTGACGAATGCTTTGAAGTATTTCCACCTTCACTACACTCTAAAAACAGAACTTCACCGCATAACACGGCGATGACCAATCGCTATTCCGAATGATACCTTTTACTGACCCTATTTGCCGGAAA
>JARGYV010082882.1:0-19033 GCA_029532675.1 Ornithodoros moubata
ATTTTCATGCACCTAAAAACCATGTTGAATCGTCTCTACTTGCTATGAAATGCGCTTATGTATCGCCCAGACCCAAGAGCATGTCAAGGAAAAATTGCATTTGCATGCGGATCCGCCCTCTACTTATATGTTACGGTGATCAAGTGAACGAGGTCAACATACCGGACACTGTTAATTCATCAGGCGTCAACCACAGACATGAGAACTCTGTTTCAACTAGATGGTGACGCTCGGTTATTAAGTACGTTCGCACTGCGTTTCGGAGAGTGAAACAACCCCTAAGACAGGTGAAGAACAACAGCATTTGGCGAAGGCCCTCTTTAGGGCACGCCGAAGAGTCTGTCAACCGCGAAAAGTATATACGTATATTTGTTAGGAGTGGCGTAAGGGTAACGTCTTGTATGAGTTATGGTCGCATCGTCTCGTATTTCGCCCTGCTCAAATAAAGACGGTTTGTCATTACGCCATTATAATTATCAATGATTGTAAGTAAGTATAATTTTTATCATTATAATATGGCAAATTGTACAGCACATCATATATTGTATGCGATTCTGATGTGTCTCATAAAGTTTAAGGTGCTGAATATTAGCTGGTATGGTATGAATCGACTGCCGGTGTGAATTGATATGTACAAAATATTATTTTGCTTCTTCTGCTTCTTGCTACATTTTAAAGCTTTAACATAACAGACCACTCAGAAATCGTATCATGCTGCACATAAATAGTTGTCGCATAAAACGGGATTAGATCTCCGGATCAGGGAGAGACAGAATCCGGCTACAGCATGTAGAATACTGAAGGGCCATTAGACTGTCAGTTGACAACTAGGTGACGTCAAATACACTGCAAGCCACCTTACGGTGGTCGGGCAAGATGGCCGTGCCTGTAAGAACCGATAAATATACGGTCACGGTCTTTGTAGCGGGAACAGCCCCTGTAGCTTTTTTGCTCCTAGCGGTGCAGGTGAGCGACGAGCGACGCAGTGCAATCCCAAGCAGCACTGTGTACTGAAAGTCGGGTGCATTAGGGCTGGTCGAGTTGACCAAGGTAGCTTTTGTATTTCGCGGCATGTCCGAGACGCAGCAACAAACGCATAAGGCACCTGACGACCACCCCCTTGCACTAGACTTTCAGTACATTGTGCTGTTAGGGATAACTGCATGAGGTAAAATCATATGGTAGTGTGCAGCAGCCAAATAGAATATTGCTCGAATATGGAACAGCTCACGAGCATTTCGAAAGTCACAACCGGAACTCCTATGTCTCAACTGCACAGGGTAGTATGTGGCCACATCTAGGAACCGCCCTGAATTCAGAGAGGAACGGTACATGACAAAGATGAGTGTCTAGCTTCAATAACGACTATAAAAATGAGAAATAATACGACAAAAATGAAGGAACGCCAGAAGAAATCCTAACAGGGCGGTACGGAGAATCTTCATGAAGAAACTGGAGCAATGTCCATGAGTGAGCATACGGCGAAAAATAACAGCAAGATTTTCTTCCAATATCTCATCACGAGGGGGCTGAGAGTGAGATATATGTGCTTGAAAAGATCAGCGAGACCATTCGGTGTCTGGCAAGCCAATCCATTACTGAAGGGACATTTTCCCCATCGCCAAGTTATATACCCTGACGCGCCCATGTTTGAGCTCGCAGTTTTAAGAGGTTCAGGAACTGGGCTACATTCACTCCTCTGCATTGCGTCCGAGAAGTACTGCTTTGTACACGCTTGTCCGTAATCGCATGTTCATGGTTTGACGGTTATATGCGAGTGGGGTCGTAAGCTAGGGAGACGTACTGATACCATATGATAAGGAGACCGTATGGTACACAATAGTACTACTCCTAGTTTCCAATTTCAATATTTGAAGATGAGGGACCTTCGAGCACGAGCTGGCGATTAAATAGCGTGAAGGAGGTGGCCTTCCACCTTGATTCCAAAGCTGTGGCAGCACATTGGCCAGCGAACTGCTTCAAGCTGGGTGTTTTCAAGTGTCGTTTTTTGTTATATTTGTTAGACTTTGTTCAGGCTTTGTAGAAGTTGTATGAGAGAGCTGACCCCA
This sequence comes from Ornithodoros moubata, assembly GCA_029532675.1. Taxonomy (NCBI): domain Eukaryota; kingdom Metazoa; phylum Arthropoda; class Arachnida; order Ixodida; family Argasidae; genus Ornithodoros; species Ornithodoros moubata. The sequence goes on from JARGYV010082882.1 coordinate 2,070, forward strand.
GTGCAACTGAATTCCAGAAGGTCGCATGGGATATCCATCAGTACCACCCACGCTTCGGCTCAACCTTTGATCCCGTAACTTTGATAGCCTTGAGCCGATGGCGCAGTAGTCTCATACTACACAAGGCGACCTCCTGGCAGAGCTGAAGTACCGGCCGTCGCCTAGGCCAGATCGTTTTTCTTCAAAGTAATAGGTACGAAGCTGCGAAGACTGCAGCTTTCGACGGCCAAGTCCTCCTCCAACCGGCTTTTGTGGTTCGGTTGGTAGCACGTCCATAGTGCCCAAGTACCATGAACGTAGTTGTCTGGTGACGTAGAGCCCGAATGGTCAGTAGTATTACTCCCGCTTCACCCTGGACAACAGAGATCATTTACAAAACTACCGGTCCATCCTTTCTGTGTGGCGAGGTATCAGATAACATGAAGAGAGCGAATGATGTGCGAAGAGCCTGTACGATTTACGGCGCCCCGTTATTAGTGTCGGGCGACGGACAAGGGGACATAAGGTGCCACATTCGACAAAAACCCTGCAGGATCGCCTGGCGGACACATTCAACATACGATACGGGTATACGAGGGGCATTTGTCACAGTTTTAAAGGATACCGTCTTCCATGATGAACTTGCTGAGACAACGAAGCGTCCAAGGAGTGACGTTACCCAAGTTATAAAAAAGGACCGAGTCCGAACCTCTCTCTCCCTCTTTTTTTTCTCTCTTCTTTGCTTTAGTCATTGAATGATGCTCGAAGCTGCTGAGCTGGATAGTGTCCTTTAACGAATCTCCAACAGTGTTACTTAGTTAAACATGTGAGTAAGAAAGAAGTAAGTTTATCAAAACAAGGTGAGTACTCTATTTTCCCAAGACGCTCCGTCCAGTTCGCCCGTGGTGGTGGTGGTGGTGGTGGTGTATCAGTACTTTACCGAACGGTCCACCTGCCTAGTCGAGCGGCATTCTGCTTGGGGGGAAGATGAGTCCTTCACAGGGAACCATGCCGACACACGCCTTATCGTATGGAGAAAACCCAGGAAAAACGCCGATACAACCCACACAACAGTGGGATCCGAACCGCCCTCCCGCTTTGACTGCAATGAGTTCAACCCTGCGAAAGCAAAACTACAGTTGGTTGTACCGCATCCATGTCACGGATGACTATTTTACTTTTTCATCGCTTAAAAACTGCCTACTCCGAATAATTTGTTTTCACTACTCAGGGTAGCCTGAAAGAGATAGGGTTGAATGTAACGTAGAAGATTTCTCTGTCTGCGTCCACATTACCGACAATAATGATTGAGTAGTGTCGATGAGGTGGGGACGTTCGCTCATTTCAATTCTGCTCAAGCATTAGCAAAGTACTATCCCAGTGTTATTGGTTAGAAGAAGATGGTGATGGCAACTACGGTGTCGATATAAATATCAGCTCACTACGACACGTCTTTGTTTCCTGAGAAAGAGGATATGGTTCAGTGTCATCTTGCCCTGTGCGAAAAGAGATGAATCGTTGCAGCGAAATCCGTGAGCCAGCGTTGAATGTTATGCGAAAGGCCGGCTTGAGACAGGGACCACAAAGTGGACACTTGACAGCGTTTACACATTTGTCTTCCTGCGTCGCTTACCTATATTTTAAACCTTGAACAGTTGGGACGAGATCGACTATGGAATTCGTTGAGTCATGGGGATGCCGAAACCCGTTGAAAAAAATCATGGTCTTAAAACTTCTTACTAACCAAATTCTCGCCTCCACAGGAACATCAGTCCAGGACGTTTTTCAACCGGCTGGTTCTGGTTGTCAGGTGAAATGAGGTCCGTTGATATGGGTGGTCCCAAAGGACCTCTGCAAAGGGCTGGCGTGAAGAGATGAGGTGTGAGTGTTCTCAATAGCTGCATAGGTGATAGGGTGCAGGGCCAGGAGACTGCCTCTGACTTGAATCCGATACCACCGAGAACAACTCCTCCATGGAGGAATACATGTCCAGAAGTGGTATTGCTGGTATAGTAGCCTACACGACAATCAACATAAAGTGGTATGAGTCGCAGGCACCCAGTGCTTTCACATACGTCCGCAGCTCTTGTGATGGGACAAGAGAGTTCTATGGTTCCCTTCTCTCGGAGGAGAATGTGGACAGTGACAGATCCCCCAGGGGGCTTTACTGGAGGGTTTCAAGAATCGGATGACTGTCTAGATCCGGGCGCGAAGGGAGACATGCAAAACTGACACTGGTGCTGGCGAGGTCATCATTATCCTCTTGTACCATCTTGTTAACATTTGTGGCGTCTTGCATGCCATGAATGTTGCACATTGTTATATTTCTGGCCTTGCCGTCAACACATTCCGGGAATCAAGTGGCTAATACCGTCTTTGTGAGTCATCGCTACTGTTGTGGTCAAGACTGAGCCAGCAACATTCGATTATGTGGCTAAGAGCAGAAAGCGCCGGAGACCCGGTTTTCATAATTCGGGGTACGTTGCGAGTCGTGGCCGTTGGTCATTCTTCGTCACAAAGAAGGACAGTGGTTTTGTTAAAATGAAGCTCCCAGCAACTGTGAGCACCTGAGACCTCAATCCCTGGACCAACCGGGATGGGACCACGTGACGCAAGACAACAGTCTCACAAGGCCATGTTGTTATAGAGGAGAGAGAACCCGATTTGGAAAAGCATTCCATTTCCATCTTTCATTAAAGATAGTTTTGTTTCGCTACGATCCTGGCCTGATGTGACGTTCTTCCTCGGGACCCATCCTCAACAACATCCGCCGAGCTCAACGCTTTCCCAGCCAACGGAGTGCTCATGCCTGGAGGCTAGGCGAACAAGATTAATCTTGTGAATGGTGGCCAGCGAGTGAACAGTCAGGCCCGGACCATCGCCCAAAGATAGCAGAGACCCATTGGAACAAGTACCAATCTATTAGCTTCACAGTTCTATGGCTGGATGCTGTGGATGACTGCCTGGGACGCAAATGGGACGCTGCTCGGTGTGTCAGAAATTTCTAGAGCAGAGTGAAACGTCAAGAATGTGATTAAAGATCGACTTGCGTAAGAATATTTAGGAATTATCGTTGAGGAGACAGGTTATATTGCTTAATTATATCCAGCCTCATTTTTGCTTTGTGATCGGTCCTGGGACTCGCCCATGCAGGGTGATGTGCTATAATGTAACAATTAACCAGAAAATGTTTATCTCGATTGGCCAAAATGTGCGTAAAATCAGTCTTCACCACCTGGATGGACGATGGTACGATGCTGATGAGCGTGAGAATGGTCTTGTGAGACTTTATCATGTATGCCATGAAACAGCTGCCCCTGTGACATTGGCAGAGCCCCCCTCGTGAGGCGGTCAAACAGGGCACTCGAAGCCGCGTCGGCATCAACCTCGGTAACTAAGAAATAGCCGCTAAATCTGAAGTCGTTTTCGATCTAAGGTTGACTAATGGGCGAAGACCACGGTGTTGCAGAAAAAGGTCTGTAGAGCAAACTGCATGAATCCAATTGCATTGGTATGTCAGCTTATTGCTTCTTGATCAGAGAAGCATTTGTTCATTGTCAGGAGTGCCTTCACTTCGTGCACGCAGCTATTTATACGCGGCAAGGTTTAAACGGAGGATGGTATTGGTACTAGCGCGATATATAGCGCGTGATTAAAGTAATTGTTCTGTTGGCATGAGGACAAGCGCTTTCTTTGTGTTCCGGGGAGGTTTCGATCTAAACTCGGGAGGAACGGAACAGCACATTATCAGGACTGCTTTTCACAATGACCATTAATCTCTAGGAGTGCTTGTAGCGGAACCGGGCTGCAACCCTTGTCTTTTTTTTTTTCCTTTTTGCCCAGGACGCATATGTCACCTCCCTTCGTCAGTCATGACGTTGCCCGCACTAACGGAGGTCGACTACGGCGAGCAGTCAACGACATTTCCACCACCACCACCACCCATGTCTTTGTCTCCCGCATTGCAACAGGGTTGCTCGACCACCTCTCCACAGAGAAAGTCTCTGTTGAAAATGTGGAGGTGGCCATAAAGTACCTAATCCACATTTGTCCATGACCTAAGAAATGGACATAAAGTACCTGATCTACAAAAAATCCATGCTCAAAGATGTGGACCGACAACTCTTGGGCTTGTAGGCGAAGAGATATACGGAGAAAATCTTCCGATCATTTTGCAACGCAACGGGCAGATAGAGGTCGCCATCACAAAAGCACAACAAATTGTCGAATCCGAATCGTGCAATGGTTCAGGGTTCTTTCGCCGCTCGGCACAACAAGTGATGCAAATGGTCAAGACAGCTTCTGGCCAAGACTTCAGATTCAGAAGAGAGGGGAGAACTGTAAGGCTGCGCCTTTAGTCAGCGGACCGAATCTCTGACCAATAACAGCAACTACTGGGTCATTACGGAAATTTTCTCAGATGACCTATTGATCTCTGAGTCTGACCGCCTTCCAGTAACAAACCCAGTTCAAGGAGTACCGAGAGGGAATTTCCCGGAAGCTCGGAAGGTGCCCGGCACAAGTGAGGCGGAAATTGGGCCAGTCAAAATTACAGGATGCCCGATATCCACTCGAAGCAGCTTGCCTAAGAGAAGCACTTGACTACAATGACTTGAGGGTTGAGTACCTCACATGCTCCGTCCATGGACAACCTACACACTACCGCCTCCAGGACGTGCCTATACGGCCCGATCATACCTCCCATGGAAGACCCTAGCTAGCAGTTACGTCCAACCAACACATGGATGCCAGCACATTTACGGCACCTCTTTCCTGGAACCTGGATGTCCTTTCAAAAGACTGCGGCCTCGTTAGAAACCCTTGGAAGGAAACCGCACTAACCTATGTTGCGAAATCCCGCGCGCTCAGCGAAACCCCGGAGGTCCCAGAAGTCATGGTCAAGCAAGATGCAGAAGCGGGTCACTCTACAAGCTTGGCTTGCCGTCGGCTGGAGAGCACCTCACAGCAGAAGAAGAGTCTACGTGCTCGGATGCGGACAGCAGTGCGTTGCACTTTGGTAAAATGGAACTTTCAGTGCGGGGTTGCTGCTGGAGCACCGGCAGCGGAGGCCGACCTAGTGCGTCTTCCCGGGGCTTTGCCGGGGGACCCGCTGCAGGTGTGGGGATCCCCCACGGTGGCCCTGTGCCCGTCCGGACAGCAATGGGTCTGGGACGCGGATCCGGGGGCTGGCGCGGTCCGGGGTTAGGCAAGACACGCTTTGGCACCGGGGACAGTTAGTCGCTTTTCTGGGGGCGGGAGGGTCCAAGTGGGCGTTTCCGGTTCTGTCAAGAATTTGGGTTTGACTAGCCAGGAGCTGTGACCATTTGGACCCGGACGCCGGTTGGCGGCTCCTGGCGTGGGTGGTGACCGTTGTGGTCACCCGTGTGGGCAGCCGCAGCGGCGGAGAGGGCTGCGACCGGACTGCAATGCCGTGACTCGACTGTATATACATGTAAATAAAAGGGTTGTCGAAATTGAAAACTTCCGTCCGCGTCTTCTTCGCATCGTCCGGAAAGCAGAGGGAAAGCAGCGAAGGAAACATCTCCACCGACTATAGAGCAACAACACAACGAACGCCTTCTCCTGTGTTTTACTACCTCTTCTGTCAGTCCGGCAAAATTCTGAAGCAGCCTGACTGACTACAGAAGCGCCACCAGAACTCAACTGCATTTGACCATGACTCCATCTCTTGCTATGGCTTTAGCGGAGAACGAAAGACTCACCGAGGACATTTGATACGATGCCGTGGAAAACTAAAGAGCGAAGTGACGCCTTTACTTCAAACTATCCAAAACTTAATTCGCCGGCCTAGGGAGGATGTTGTAAAAAATTATCAAGAGGATCTGATGACGAAGATGAGCAACTCCGCAGGCGTCCCTAAATGTGGTCATGTGTGGCGACTCAGCTGTGTGTCTTCCGGGTTATATGGTCTCAGCGTTGCTGCACTGCATTGACTCACAGGATACTACTGAACCTCACGTTTGCCCTTTCCTCTGGTACCAGATAGATCTCGACGTTAGCTCAGTTTCTTCCGACTGCAGTGTGCAGGTTAACATGGATCTTCTTGGATGTTCTTGCTGTCACTAAACAGATGAGCGACGCACATTGGTGTTCCATCTTGCGAACGTTGTCAATCAGTGTGGTCTATGTTTTCATTATACATTGTAATATTTCCGAGGGACTGCTGCCCTCAGTGTCTTTCAGATTTAACATCCCTCGTGAACGTCGTCGCTACATTACCTTCATCTTCACTTCCACAGATCATCACGCCTCGTTCTACTCCCGAATGGCAAAGGTGCGGTGTTTTCCCCATTGAGGAGAGACGTCCCCATTTTATGGTCATGGCATAATTGTCGTCCAAAGGGAAAGGGGCGCTTAAGTTCGTTACGGCTTCAGTGATTTTCTGTTGGCTGTACTCTTTATTTTCATCATCGCCAAAGTGTGAGAACTTCAGTTTTGTTACTGGCGACCTTGTCTTTCTTGGCCTTTCCATGGGTTCTTCCGCAAACAAACCTACAGAGGCATCAGAACTGTTCCCTCCCAGGCGCAACAAATTCAATCACACATCACTTTTCCTCCTGTATTCTTTCCGCAAATTACTTTCCACACTCTCGAAATCAGGAAGATACAATTAGGTCCTTTTATTTTTTTATTTTTTCGAGCGGGTTTGCCAACACCACCAATTATTAGCAAGGAGTGCTTATACCTCAACACGAATTTAGCGAACGTGTCGCGATGATTTATATCAAAACACTCGACGTGCGATGAAGCAGCCGAGCATTCACTCGCGCTTTCCAACCTGTGTACTTACAAGAAAACACTTACAGCTGTTTGTGCCCTGAATACATCCTCTCCTTTTCGTGCTGACAATCCTTTTGCATTTGCCCCACAACTTGGCAATTCTTTCCAGCTATACTCCACCGGCGTCCTCGCTTGGTATATCACTGTCAAGTTTTTAGTAATTACAATTATGGTATCCTATGTGCTAACGAAGGTCTGTCCTCGGGTGGCTGCGATTTTCAGACATGATTCGTGCCTCACGGTGGCATCGAAATGACGCTTGCCGGCCTATATTTACCTCGCGTGTTAGTGGTACGCAAACAGGCACTGGCGGCCAAGCGTTTGGATCCTGCCGTGCGGACAGGCTGTTCTGTAATTGGATCGCCAGCCGGCCGCCGCGGGCGGATGGGTGACGACGGGTGACTCATGTGGTCATAGTCGCGTGCAGACCATACATTAAGCGTATGTTAGTAGAGACACGTGCGCGTCGTCGGCATCGTCCGAAAATACAGGTGATAAGTAAAGGTTATATCGAAGGAATAATCATAAAAGAGAATTACTGTTTGAACGGGTTGTTCCTTTGTGAGCTTGGCGAGGAAGTAGTAATATACCAAAAGTAATTTCGTTACACTGGGCATTCAGGGCGGTACGTTCTTCGAAGATCCGTTACATCCGATATCTTTGGCGGACCATACAGTGTCATCCCAAAACTTCTGTGAAAATGCGCTTAAAGTGTTCTTCAGTTCAAACCCCGTCAAAGTCAAAACTGGTCTCACTGGGTTTGCCAGTTTAAATTAATGGCATCCAACAGACCCCAGGTAAAAGCATTCCCAATTGTTATATGGGTTGGACCCGTTACTAGAACTGCTACAGTGGAGTTTCCCAGTTGACCTGTTAGCCCCCAACGGGGCTAGTTGGTCTTTCTGGATAGTAAGCCACCATTGGCGAATACGTGGAAGACAATAAAATGCCATTGGAAGGCACAGCCGTAACAAAGTAATCACCTTTTCAATCAGCCAATACTGCCCAGTGCTACCCCTTTCCTTGATATATTTTAACCGAGTGGAAGCGAGAACATCGTTGGAATGAGCGACTTTGTGCCTGGTAACTCTGTGCCTCGTCAGCGTTGAACCCCTGTGCCAGCTTAGTCGGTTAACGTACGTCACACCGTCATAATCTTGTTCTCAGGACTGAGTCCGACGTTGAACTTATTGTGTAATTTCGTTGCTGTTACCTCGCTTTTTGCCGCTCTTTGTGTAAGATAACGCGAGTTTTTGATGCAGACATCGATTCGGGGCTTGAGCAATCCAGCACAACAAAGTAAGCACGGCATTGACATGTCCTCCAGATTCCAGGATGCACTGTTCACTGGGGATGTCTTTCATTTAGGGGTAACGATAGCATAGCTCCGGTATGTGTGTCGTTCACGTAGTCATTTCGTCACCCTCTTTAGACAGTAGGCTTTATAACGCGTTATGATGACAACTTACGCATTAGGCGATGGTCATGATGAATTTGCTAGTGTTCACTACTGCGGTTTCGACTTCTCCCGTGCAGTTGGGCATAATGTTTTACCAGGTTCACGAACAAGTATCGGTTGAACGCTTATCGGTTCGGTTTAGTGTCGGGTTCGATCGTAAAGCTTCAGTTCCGATTCAGCTCGAGATGGAAGTAATAAAGATTCAAACCGGTTTATTCTAAGCGGTTCCATTCACTCACCTGTCTTGACCCATTTTGTTCCGTGCGAGGCGAGTGTGTTTTCACTCCTGAGTCGATTCAAGGAGAACTGTGCGGACTCAGGTGCGATGCGTGGGTATAAGTTTTACATTAAACTTGGCTAACTCGAAGCAGCAAAAAATACTGTAAAACTGTGTTTTCTAAGTACGTAAAAATGTTGCAATTGGTGGATTTCAAACGCACTGCGCAATGGAGAAGAGACGAACCCTAGTGTAATGGGTAACTAATTTGCAGCTTAGGAACTAACTGGGACACTCACGTATATAGAAAGATGTGTAACGCTTGGGTGGGCATATGCGTATTCAATCAGTGGATTGTCTGGACTCATCGGAAAAACCGAAAGGCCAAATTTGTGGAGTGCATTACTTGGTAGGCAAGTCACATTGAGTCAGGGTGTGACGGGCCGCAACGATTCAGAACGAACAGTCTAAAAAATAATCAATACTTGTAGTTACAACGAATTAAAGAAACTATCGCATCTGTTAGGATCGATTTTGAAATCCTTCTGGCATTTGATGGAGAGCAATGCTAAAGCCGACGACGCGTGCCGCAAAGCCCTTTCTTGGAATCGCCATATCGTAGCGGGGTACCAGCGAATGGGCGCGTGGCCCATTGCGGTTCACAGCGCTGTACAAAATAGACAATTTAAACTGATATGTACAGGGAACGATGCGGGGAGCACTCCGGCAGTTATGGCCATGCACTGACCACCAAAAACATTTGTAATTAGTCATACGCCAAATGACATGATTTTGGTCTGCCAACGGTTATTGGAATCGGTTACCGATTTTCTTTTAAACTGTTCTGTTTCGGTTCGGCTCAGTCCCGATTCGCCAAGAAATAACGGTTAACACAGGTTCGGTTCGACTCTCTACTGGTAATTTTATTTTATTCTAATGTTTTGTCATGGGTTTTGTTTTACTGTTGTTGTGTTTTTTTCTTTCTTGGAGAGCAGCAGTAAATACAGAGGCGCTGTCGACATACCGCTTTTACTGCATAAATAAACAAACTAACAAAGAGCAAATTATCCGCAGAGATTTGGACCAAATGACAGTCACAAGGAATTGTATCAACAATGCATTTTCGAACGCTTTATTTACCTTCCAGCTGGTCTATTTATTCATATTATGTTCAATACAGACCGGGAACTTTGTCTTGGACAGTCCTGTACAATAGGACCCATGCTATACTGCACCGCTACGTCCCTTGTCTTTCGCTGCGTGCCCCTGTATGGGAACACTTTTGTTTGCCTAGATACAAAGATAGGTTGTAGTACCGATCGCCACTTTGATGGCACGTAAGGCAATGAGTTAATTGCTTTTGTCAAGGCCACTTTGCTGCTTGAAAACAAAGGCGAAACGAGCAATTGAGTTTGTACTCTCGCGTAGGCCATTTTAATTGCACAGTCCTCCCCGTTTGCGCTGCCTCGCAGGAATGCAACTGTCAGGAAAAAAACAACAACAAAAACGCCCTCGTTGACTCCCTCGTTTTCCGAACAGTTTTCAATTAGGCATGCTCCGTGCAGAGTACCGCGTTCGCGCTTCGCCTACTGCTAAGTTCTCCGTGCTAATTGTTGTTGCTTCCACAGGTTCGACTAATTGCAAAAGGAGCGATGTGTCGCTGTAGTTCCTTTGAATTATTGATTGCAGCAAACGCAGTTAGGAGTATAGACTTGCTTTTAAGATCTGTTTCTATTCGGGAGGAGGTCGTTGAACAACTTTTTTGTTGATGATGACACCTAATTTTGTACTGCTGCCGAATGATCTGGTCCAATAAAAGTGCCCATAGGTATCGTTCGAGTGTTATGCGCAGTGGCGTAGGAACAGTGATATTTGGACGCGAATGAGAAGCAACGATTCGAAAACTTGTTTATCAATAACTCTCTTTTGGTAGATACAGTGATCTCGAATGCAGGGAATAGACAATTAAGGTTCACTGATGTAAGAACAGAGCGTAGCGTCGTCGACGCACTCGTGACACAGTTCTAGATTCTTCTTCTTCTTCTCAGTTCTAGATTGGCAGGTAGTTGCACGGCCTGAAAGTGTTAGTGCCTAGTTCTTAGATCCGAGGTCGGCTTACACATACTAGACAGGAATACCAAAGAAAAGACGTCATTGCTTACAAGTAGCTCTGGAATATCTCATCTCCTAACATGTGGGTCCACAGCGCAGCAGGCACGGCGTATTGTCTACGAAATATTTCTGTTAATAAATTAACGTGTCACTTCACTATGCATCACCTTTGACCCTGCTGTTGCTGCAAAGGACATACAGATCAAAATGCTGAACGTTTTCACAGGGTGCATGTGGTGTGTTCTCCTAGAGATTGTTTGCAAGTACCTTATACCTCATCATTTTTGTACCTCATACCTCAAGTACCATTCCAGCAAATATGGTCACTGTACACGACGGACAATGTGTGTGTAAGAATTCAGCCTCCTTTACAATGATAGCATGTCGAAGCGCTGTCACAACACTGGAGTGTTCAGTAAATCAGAAGTCTCCGTTTGGAATACCTTGCCCATCACGAGCCATCCTTCAACAGAGGACCGAACGTAGCGCGTGTACAGTCATTTGTGTGCTCGAAGGAACGAAGTCTTACCGCTGAAGCACGACATTTACCATCGCAAAATTGAAGGATTGCTTTCACGCAGCTCGTATTTAAAAATCGTCGTCCACGTTTATACTCGAATTCTACCGTCACTTTATGCAAGAAATCTAAGCCCCACTTGTATTTCTCCCCACGACCCAGAAGTAACCATCACGCATAAGCCAATAAGTGACGATTTGTTTCCCAAGAAGAAGAAGAAGAAGAAAAAAGCTATAGTACACACCTCACCCGTGGCAAATTCCCTGTGTGCCATCTTTAAAATGAGCTCAGCAATAAGCTCTGCTTGTCGGTACTTTGAGGAACGGACGAACAAATCAAAGAAGAACAAATGCGCGGACACCTCGTTGCGAACATTCTCTGGTCTGGCATTAATCTACTGCACTGGCAGACTGCACTAGTAGGAAACAGTTTTGGTGTGCGTGCGTGTGTTGCTTTTAATGCTGGTACTGCTGCAAGAGGAATTGTGGAGGGTGACTGGGGCGTTGCTTACATTCCCCCTTGCTTCCCCCGCCGTACCCAGAATGCCTGCCACCCCCGGGGAAATCAAAAGTCGGCTCCCCAGTTCGACACGCTTCGAAGAAAAACCACACTTTCGCCTGACTGGACCTAGGGTTGGCGCTAATACGATGGAATAAGAGCGGTAGACCGGCATTTTCGGCTTCGGCCCTGGCAGCCCAATTTGGAAGCCAAAGTTCCAACAAAGTGTTTGGGATTTCTCTTACAGGACAATTGCGTGTCCTCCTTTAGTCGTCTGTTCCAAGCTACTACAGTCGGCGATTACTCGTGTTCTGTCTACAGCATGTTTGTGTGCTCCCACGCCAGGGCTGTTTATTATACGTAATGAACTTACTGGAAATGTCACAGAAAACCTGTTTACGGGAGATGGTCACCGCGACCTTCTTAGGCGAAATGACTGTTGTGGTGGGGTACGGAAGAGGCTCAACTAATTCTGAGACGGAAATAATCTGCGTTCCCTCTTTTACTGGATGACGCAAAGACCACTGTTACGTCCGTTTGCTGTTTCTCTTGTGTTGCATAGAACGCATGGGATGAGAGACACTACGAAGATTTCGAGCGAAATCGCGAATGATATGACACGGGAGATATCAAACGTATGGGTGTTCAGAACCCGATGAGACAGTGTGATATTTCGAGAGCAACTTGTATTGGGTTTGTAAAATTCGGCTCCACGTTACTGGTCCTTCGACCACGAAAGAAATGAATCCGGTGGTATCATAAGCAGAAAAAGGGAAATAATGAAATTACTTATAAATTTTCTGTTACACGTCCTTCTTCTTTCGCCAAAACCAGTGTCACAACTCTTTCACCGCAACATGAAGGCACACGATGTCGAAGTGAATGTCTCCAGGGCTACACAGCAGAGGTCAACGGAAAGAGAGACAGGTCGAAATGGTAGATAATCTAATTGGACGTGAATCTGCCCAAACCTCAAATAAATTACTCGACGTCGGAAAGAATGAATTCATTACCTCCATATATCCGCGTTCAGATACCCAGAAAAATTGCATATCGCGTCTACCGGAAAGATTTTTTTTTCTTTACCCTTGCCAGAGGCACGTTTCTTTCCTGTGGAGTGACAGATGTCAAAAGTTTCCTAGCCTCGAGGGGGGACTACAGTAATTTCACTATGTATTCACGCAAGTCGTCATTTGAAGAAAAGATACTCTATTAGAAGTGTATGTCTTGTAGATGAAATGATGATTGCAGTCTAATTGCATTTGAAAATTAATAGGATGAAGTACATCGCACGACAATAAAAGTTGCCATTGGGGGTAATATAAATAAACCTCTCTTTTCCTGACTTGGCTTTTACCGGGGTTAGGGATGGAGGTATTTATTAGGAAAAGTAACGTTAAAGTAACGTTAAAGTAATGTTAGCGTCATCAGATGCCAAACTCCTAACTCTCTCTCTCCTCTTCCGTTCGCAGCATCCATGCCATCCATGTACACAGCATCTTCACTGCACCAAGCATTCGTATAGCATTGTTTTTGTTGTTCCCGTAACAGAGGCGTGCATTCGCTGCCGGTCACGTCCGAACAGTTTTTCTTCCGGTGATCGTTTTTCTTCCGCGGAATGCGCGATAAACAAGTCGCGAAAAAAAAAAAAAAAAAAGCCGAGCGGAAACAGTGGCACCTTTCCGGGTTGTCCGAGTGCAGAAGAACCGGATTCGTGCATATCACTATTCTAATTGGCACCGCCTTAATGCCACCCTGGGGACAGACCTCCCTCCTTTTCGCCCACCCTTACTTTTCTTCACAGGGCCGATGCAATCTAATTGACTTTTGACAGTTTTTCTGGTACCATACCGGTAACGACTGCTGGGGGACTCTTCGCCTGCCGTCCATTAATAATGCGCTCCACTGACAACCAGGTCCCGAGGCTTCTTGCTTTATATTATTCAGCGTAACGCGGAGGGGTGCAAAAAGGACTGGCACAAAAAGCAGAATCGCGTTAAAGTGCACGACTGGCGCGGGACAGGGAGAAAGTGGCTTTATGTATGGAGATCTCTGCCAGCGAGAGAAAGATAATGATACCGTCCGCATAATAACAATAAGGAAAAAAAGTGTTAGAAATTTTGGATTACGTTCTTCGGCACTCGTGTGCAGGGTATGCTGTAGGCGTCAAGCCTGGGAACAGACCAGCGGAATTATTTCGACAACGAAGCGACAGTTCTGCAGTGAGGTTGATCTCTCCGTTTCTCTTCTCGTGGACGCAGGACGATGTTAGCTTACTTTTTATTTATTATTATTTTCTTTCGAACTCTATTTAATATTTTGTAATACTATTTGCTTTATTTCAACTTTCTTTTATTTGTTTTTGTTCCTTTGCGCTCCGATTTCAACGTTTCTATTCAATCGATCTTTCGCGAATGGCGAACAAGGTTCTGCAACGGAAGCCAAGAATACACAAAGGAATATGCCGCTGGTGAAAAATAGCGGGAAGATATCCTCTGGGATATCCCTGTGGTTGCGCGAGATAATTCCACAGAGATACTGCGAGGAGAAAAGGAGGAAGGGGTACTTCATGGTTATTCGTGGCCTTTAGGTTTCGCCTCTGCTTCGTGCGCGTGGAACGGTCGTGTCGGTATTTTACTTCTTTTTTTTTTTTTGTTCTTTTCTTTTTTATTCAGCCTTCGGTGAGAGCTCATTCTTGGGGCGCAAAATACCCTGGCGATTCGATTCCCATTCTGCGAGTTTGGGCCCTTTCCCTTCTTCCCATATATTTCATTCTGTACTTCTTTTGCTTTTTTTCCTGTGCGCGCTCGTTGTTGTTGGTAATTTGGCCGGGCAAATTACCAGCAGGATGTGGGAAGACAAAAAAGAGACACAAGAACCCAGTCGGAGTATAACTTTCGCTGACCCGGATGGAAAGAGCCATTAAATGAGTGTCTTGCTGGTGCTGAGGGTCGCTGAGGTCTCCAGGCAGTCATCTGCGACCGTGCGGTTGCACGCCGCTCGTTTCGGGGTTTTCTTCCATAACGAACTTATGCAAATTAAGAACACGTGTTCTGGTCTTCATCATTATGGTACTTGAGGCGTTCGGTTGACTGTGGGGCAATTATGCTGTCGAAGATTGAGGGAAGAATTTTCGGTTTTCTTTGTGCCGTCTTTGATGGCGTCTCCGATGACATCTTATTCCACTGAAGCCTCGAACACGTCCGTTACTGTCGGGGCTCGTTAATTATAGGGTTTTGCTTTCGGACGCTAAAAACGCTGTTCTGAAGCAGGTGATCGTTGCCGTTATTAAGTGCACACGCGTGTGAAGGATTCAATTCAGGTCTGGCCTGGAGAAGAGAGCACATAGCCAATGGAGTGATTGGCCAGGACCGCATTCGGTCAGTCAGGTAATCACTTCAGGTTAGTCAGGAAGAAAGTTAGCAAGTAGCCAGAATTAAGTGCTGTACCGCCATTAAGTTGGTCTTAGAAAAGTAGCCAGTGGTAGCTGCTCCAAATGATACGAGGTTCGAAGGTCGTTAACAGTCAATTGGAGTGCCGCGTCACGGCAAGTCTGTGCAAGATGGCAAGTGCGATAGGAATTGCAGAGAGTGCAGTTCAGGAGGAAATGTCCCATGGATTTAGGGATGCCACAGTGAGAGCACATTGGAGAAGGGGCGAATCGAGGTCGTGGAGGTATGATTTGAGGTGAAGCACTTGACAGCGAAGGAGTCTAAATGTAATCTCACACTGACGCCAAAGAGCAAGGTCATGGCGCCATGGTTAGCGCAGGTAGGAATACCAGCGCTGGTTTGTGACAAGCAAAGGGGGGTTGCGCAGGTGAAGAAAAGGTGGCATTTCTTCTCCACTACAGTGTAGGCAGAGGCAGAGTTCAGGTGGAGGCAGAAGACGACGACGACGCTTGGATGAGTCGTACACGTTGAGTCGGCCTGTGTTCGTTGGCGCCAGCTAAAACTTGGAAATGACATACTTCCGATATGCACCTACGATACTTCGTTTTCGTTGCACTGTATCAATGGTGGACTTATCGGGTCGGAAAATCTGTGCAACTAAAGGGATCCATATGGATACGATCTGATGGATGGTTGATGGAACAGCTGTGTCGGAAAACGGCAAAATTTTTGCTTCAGGCTCACAGGGCCATGACTCGCGTGATCCATGGCTGAAGTATCTTCAAGGCGAGCACAAGGACAAGCAGATTCGCATGGAATGGAGAGCTGTATTCGAGTAGTCGAATGGTGGTGGTGGTAGTGCCAGTATTCTGCTGACAAGTATATCTTGAAGAGTAAATACTTATATAAGTCGGTTATTTTGATGAGATGGAGGGCCGTAAATAGAGGGTGTGTGATGTTAAGGAACAGGCTACATTTAAGGAACAGGCTACAATTCGTATGGCTCAAGTTACAATTTGCATGGCGTATGGCCCGATTAGTTTCTGAGCCAATAACGCTGAGCCTCTAACGCTCACCGTTTCTCTGATCCGCAGTCTTTAACAGGAGATATGAGCGAGTCGTAAAGGAGCATTTTAGCATTTGTAGGCAACGTATGGCGACGAGAGTTCATATTCTAATGGGCTCACAGATTCTGATCTTTATGACATATGAGCGTCCCAGTAGCGATAGATTTTCAGTAAAGTATACGCTTAACGCTTTGATTGACTTTGATTGATGTATATGTAGCAGTTGCTTCGCAGTATATATTGACAGGTCGCCTTCTGATATGTTTTTGTTCTGTAAAGCAAGGCTTCATTTTTTAAATTTATTTATTACTAAGCGAGTTGACACGGTCCACCATTAAAAGATAGTAAAAACATAGCTGAAAATTAAGGGTTCTAGCTCATTCGTCATTAGTTTTAGCTCATTCGTGTAGGTGAAGACAAAACAAACAAACCAAGAAAAAAAAAAAAAAACGTGTCGCAAACAGAGCCAGAAGTGTGAACGGGTTGCTATGAAACAAACAAACAAACAAAAAAAAAAGTCTGAGGGTGTCGGGTACAGCACTTCAAGAGAACAGAACGAGCACTCTCATGCTTAGCAGGTTGCCGGTTGAGTTTGTAAGTGAGTAAGTGGGAACCTGGCGGTGTTTCAATAGACTCTAGAACTAACCACCATTTGAAGGCATATTGATGCGTTTACAAGGTGGCGGCGGGGGTGCCGTCACCTGGAGATGATGGTCGCAGGTTTACACTCTACAGCACGCACTACTTACACCGATACTATTATCACGATTCGTTTCAGCGCTTATGTACAGCATGAGACATAAGTACAGTCAACGACTTTATGATGCGGACCACAGGAGTGCGTGCCAAAACTGAGCGCAGCGAGCTCTACCGGCTACCGCCGCTACTAATCGCACTCTTGGCCTCAGGTCGTTGCCGCTGT
>JARGYV010082888.1:0-17225 GCA_029532675.1 Ornithodoros moubata
CGCCGGGTCTTTTTTCCCAAACAGTCGCTATCCAATCGACCACAAGCTCATGGGACATCCATCCCTTTTCGTGCGCGCGGATATGAATGCCACGTAATTTAGAAGACACAGCAGAGATAAGGAAGAGATAAGAATTGAACTGACTTCTATCCGTGTGTCACACGTGAGCTAGTGGATTCACTTTACTAATGGTGGTGCCAAAAGCTGGGGCAGGCTCACTGACATGTCTAAATCATAGGAATTCCTCTTTGCATTATCCTCTCACCATGACAACCCAGTGATTGATAGAAGACAAACATATGTCTTGTGCAACACAAAAGAAGTGCCAACCAGGAAGCAGCCAGTTACACTTGTGCGCCATCATTATGGTAATCTAGGCCATTTGGAGTTCTTACTCTACTCTCTTCTTTGTAATCCTGACTAACTAATTATTCAACCTTAGCAAAAGCTTATCTTATCGGTATATTCACTTGTAGAAGGCAGGTAGGCAGACATGTCTCGCTCGTAGTAAACAAACAGTAACGCTTGGGCCAACTGCCCGTGCACTTTTTATTGCCACAACATCGTTATCATTCATGGCTGCTACAAACCCAGCAGTTTGAAAAAATTACTTTAAAAAATTGCTTCTTCCATATGCACAATGGCAACAGACCCATACAAAGTTGTTTAACTCCATTCGCTTTCTGTGAGATGCCTCGGGCATACGTCTGTAGTCACAAGTTTGTAGTTAGACGGTTACATGGCAGCTAGCATGTTGTAGCTAGTATGGTAGCTGGTAGGCTAAAGAGCTGTCATCAGATACAGATCATGTGGTACACAATAATACCAATGATAGCCCTGCAGCCTTCCACCCTTGCAGCAGAGGGCGCCTCAACAACAAAATGACGATTACAGACCAGCATGCCCAAAGCAGTACATGTGAATACGACACCAAATTCGACCCATTCGAAATAAGGTATCTAGGTACTGCTAAACCTACTTTTTAAAGTGACGTTCAGTGCAGAGAATATAGCTGGAGTAGCTGCAACTAATTGCCACACACCAGTACTGCGGGCATTTGAGTATACAAGTGCTAATGGCTTAAGGAAAACTTTGGACCTCTTGTCCTTAAAAACTACTGGGTTTACCAAAGTTGTATAGAAGAAGGGCTGCCTCTGTTCAACATATATCAGTGGCTTACTAGAACTACATAACTTCACTAATGTCAACTGGGAGCAATAACAGTCAACAAGTATAAATATCCATTCGTGGCTAGTGCTGTATCGCAGTACCAATGCAGAATAAAAAAAAGCCTCCAAGCAGCTAATTAGAGGGGGTCTGCCGCACACACTTCCAATCACTCTCTCCGAGAGCCTTTGCAATTCAACTTCAGCTAATATGCATGCCAAAAAGACCAAAGTCCAATGAAAGCCTAGAGATACAACCCCCCTCCCCCCAAATAAACATAAAAAGGAGGACACATTTTCAGAATGAACCCTCTTGTCATGACAATAATCCCCCCTCCCCCTTTACTGCAGGCTTCGCAAGAAGACCGCAAATACCATATATTGCACTAGCAACATGTGTTACTCACAGGCCTTGAAGTGCTCTTGGAACTGCGGTTGTCAGACGAAGAGCGCCGATTGTCTTCCCCTCGATCGACCAGCGGTCGCATGGGTAGCCTCTGTTTGTTCATTCTCTGAGCTGCAGACTTGGAGTCAACTGAGTTTGCTGAACTGGCTACAGAACTACTGTGCCCGTTGCCTCGCTCCCTGTCTCGAGGATCTGCAAAGTTCCATGCTGCTTCATTATCAGAACTACTGCTGTGTTCGGATCCCGAGCAATTGCGGGCCACTCCCATGAAGTCAAGAGTAGGTGGAAGTACCGGCGTTCCTAACAAAAGTAAACGTACGTAAGTTGTCTGAATGCCAGGAATGCAAACAAGTGCGCAGCATGGTAGATCACTTGATGCACAGATATAACACAAAACAATGACTGACAATTCATGACTGACAGCTCACATTCGTAATACAGAAGTTTCTAGGCTGTATCAAGACATATACGCTCAGATTACAGTCAAACCTCGATTTATGCTTTGCACCATATTTTCCACTGCCTTTTGCAATTCTGCTAAGGGCAAGCTGTTGTCGTTCTCGACCTCGTCATGCGCTCCACAGGAAAGGATCCTCGTACACTGCCAGCATTTCTTTATGGTCGCTACCAAACCCAGGTTCAGTTGACCGTCTTTATGCACTAGGGAACAGCTACGGTTCTCCAGCCTCAACAAGAGCCGTGCACTGACGCACAAGTTCCACTTTGTAAATGAGCTTAGCAGTTTTTAGAAGTGCTGTTGGTTGGAAGGTGCACCACCCGACAATTAGAGGAAGTCTCACTGTGAAGCCTGTAGCATTCTGCATTGTTTATCAGAAGTGTCACCTGCTTGTTTTCTTGCTTCAGCTTGCTGAACCACCATAACACGCCCACAAAAATGTGTCGTCCAAGCCCTCTTGCTTGTGTAATGGTGACAGTACAC
Source organism: Ornithodoros moubata (assembly GCA_029532675.1). NCBI lineage: Eukaryota > Metazoa > Arthropoda > Arachnida > Ixodida > Argasidae > Ornithodoros > Ornithodoros moubata. Next base: position 2,513 of record JARGYV010082888.1, read on the forward strand.
TTCAGGTGAAGACTTCTCTCGAAAGCCCCGCTTTGACTTTCCTATAATCACTGGTTGGATTGGCACACGTCTGTCCTAATATATTTATCCATTTATCAAAGACCAACAGAGAGCCTTTCTTCACTGCACATGGTACCATAAACTGGGTTGGCAGCTAATGTCCTACAGGGACCCAGCTTATAAAAAAAAAAACACTAGCTCGTCCAAGTTGTAGACGTCCCCGAGGCCATGTCCTTGGGCAACTGCCTGAAGCCTTTGTTGTCCTTCGTTGCTATTCTCCGGGATGGCATCTTACGATGACCTTTAAACGGCATCAACTAGCAAAAATTCTACCAATATGGGGCCTCCTTTCCTATTTTTCTGTGCCTATCAAAATGTGTAACACTTCACTGACTCACCCTGTATATTCTTCTTCCTAATACCAAAGCCAGTCACAATGAATACAACCCAAAACCTGAATTCAAATTCAAGTTTCATACAAATCAATATGATCAACTGATGAGATACCACAAGGAGAGCAATGCTGAAGGCACTGTGCAGCAGTACCATGCACAGAGATGCACACACTAACAATACAACATCTTACGACACAGGAGGTTTGGATGCATCTCATTTTGTCGCCACACTTCGGGCCTCGGTTTCAAAAATACGCTAATAATGTCTGGCCATCCATACTGAGAAAGATTTCAGTTATATGGCACCAATTCAAAATCTTAGGGTGCCATCTTTCAGCATTTTAACTCAATAAGAGAGGCCTCGCAGTACAAATGCACACAACAAAATCACAAAATTAAGGTCCAGTATACAACTACAGCAGCAACAAACACAGCAACAGCAAAAGCACCAAATTGTTGAAGAACGAAAGAAGGAAGTCACTGAAAAAGCTGGTCATCTGCAGGACTAAAACCGACATCTTCTGAATTGCCGGTCCAGGGCTCTACCAACGGGCCTAAGCTAGCACACTTCTCCAGTGATCTTCCCAAGGCCGTCATTTTGGGAGGAACATCTACCAATCACTCTCTCACTCTTACATTTCTTTCATTCACGCACTCACTCATACAACAGGTTCGCATTATTGTTCACCAGATGCTGTTGCGTCACCTGTTGTACGAGCGAGTGCGTGATTGTGTCCGTCCCAAAATGGTGCCCTTCGGGAGGTCATTGGAGAAGCGTGCTAGCTTAGGTCAGTTGGTAGAGCCCTGGCCCGGCAATTCAGAAGACGTGGGTTCGAGTCCTGCAGCTGGCTAACTTTTTCGGTGACTTCCTTCTTTTGTTATTCTAATGGAAAGTTGAGGCTTTTTTTGTGTTTCGTCCCCATTGTGTGCGTTCCCACCACAGAAGGATTGTTGATGCTGTCTACAAGGTCTCTGAAGTCTCCCTAATGCTCTTCCTAAACACAAAGTATTACAGACACCTAGGTTAAAAATTGAACTGAACCCAATGTATTTTTTGCGTTCCAGTTTACTTATAATCCTCACCTCTCAAGCACAAGAATGTAAGGAAGTCTTCAGTCTTAGGTCTTCTTCCTCGGGGCAAAAAATCTGAAGGCGTGCCTCCAGATTCTCTAGCCTCTCGGCCAGCACCCGACATCAGCTTAACAGGTGTAGGCATGGGACTGCTAGGATTGGAACCTTGAGCAAACTTTCGTTGAGCATGAACTCGCACCCTGTACGATACGAAGGAGTGAATTAAAAAAACATCGGTGCACACTAAAACATGAGGGATCAATGGTGCAATATGTTTACAGAATGCAGTGACAACCTCAGAGCATAGCAGTACTTTTAACTCCCAAATAAACTCCAAGAGAAAAAGCCAAAACAAAAGGTGAGGCTCCAGATGAAAGCACACATAGAATACTATTATCAATCCCCAATTATGACGTGACGCAAACTTTGACCACGCTTCACAGCTAACGACCCTGACCTTCGGAAAACTGCACAATTTGAAGCTAATTTTAAGCTATGTTACTCGTTCAACATCTACAGACAGCAATCTACATGAAACATTTCTTCATGACTTGGTCAAAATTAAATGAATTTGTCTACTGCCAGAACATATTCACAAGTTAAGCAGTGCAGTGGTAGGCTGCCTGGTGGAGTGTTGCTCTTGCTGGCCAGCACATATTTAGCCATGTTTGCTAGTTATATCTGGCTACAGCCTGAAGCTTAAAACGGTGGAGGAAGTCATTGCCTCTTGTGTCGTCTCCTCCATTCTTTTATCTTTACAAACGTCAGAAGCACACTTCCCAAACAAGTGAAATACAATATGTTCCCCTTCATGCTACATTCCCATTTTAGCAGACGCCTGGATATCTGCGATCATTCCCGACACCAGTCAAATACAGAACAATACAGCAGACACGACTGGCTACAACATATATAATACAATGTAGATGTAATGTAGGCCATAAAAAGTTGGGTGCTAATAATGAATTCCTCACATATCTCGACACCTCTGGGACTGGCAGCCTACGCATACTCTTGGGATCTCTTCCCTGAGCTATGTGACCCAGATATATGTGTATTACTACAGATATCTAAGATCACTGGAGGAAAGGATTACTGAGGAATCGTACAATGGACATACCAATATATACCATAAATAAGACATCTTGAAAAAGAAGGGGGGTCTGAATGACGTCAAAACAAGATAAGTGGCTTGGCACAAGATTGTAAGCTGAGCCATCAAATGATTGGTAACATCAAACACAACATCGTGGAACTACAGTGCAGCCCCCAACCAAAGAGGAATGAGGCTTGTGAAAGAGACTGCCACATTTCACTGTTCGCATTTTAGTGAAATGGAGCACATGGTTAGAGTAACACATGCTACAGTAATGAACAATTATGCTGCAGCAGGGAGACATGGAATTTTCATTCTATATGTGGTGCAACATCCATAAATAATGTTATCCCAGCAAACACAGCTTGTGAGAAAGGCCGAAGAAATGTTTCAAACATTTGTAATTACAGATGATTGCACTGAAAAAACGGCCATAAGATGATTTCACTAATAGCCCAACTATAAACATGGGAGAGAGAGAAAAGATGTGAAGACGACGTGCCTCCATGGCCAGGTGCATAGGTATAGGGGGCCAGGTGTGGCTAATGTTTCCCCACCAGGCCTCCTTTCCCTAACATTTGCCCAAGTTTACACCAACTCATCCATCACCTTTATTAAATTTGATAAGCACCTATGGATAAATCTGCTTTCTAAAAAACTTAGATATTATTGGAACCACTTCACTAACTTTGACCTGATTGTGCTTTGTCACCTGGGACAAGGCATGACCTCTCTGCTGAAGCAACGTTTCCCATAACATCAGAACAGACCCATCCACTGAGGCCCGCTTAAGCAACTACGGGCAGTTGATAAATGTTACCTATCAGACAAAAGCTTTTTATAACTGCAGAAAGAAATATACTAACAGCGCTAGGCTCGGCAGAGGTGTGCTCATAAGGACATACTGTGTCAGAATGCATAGCGGACACTGCAATACAGTTTCAACAAGGCTAAATGCAGGGTCACACTCTCTGACCCTGCTGTTCTACCTTGCTGAAACTGTTGAACCTTTCCCTTTCCGGACCTTGGCTGGCATCGCATAACCTTTCACAAACTGGTAGGAGAAGCTAGAAAAGCACTCATGCTCACAATGATTTGGTCAAAGCTGCTTTTAAAGATGATTTTGCAATTCCATCTTTTATGGTATTTGAGTGGCAGCTAGAGAATGCTAGAAGTTTTCAATATGTGCCAAGTTCTGAAAAGCTATGAGAAAGGTCTATGGATTGTAGCCTGCCGTTCTGGGTGTCCTCCTGAGTGAACTCGAGGCCGTTATTGGCTTGCATAACAGCAGAAAGCATTTTTGATCGTTTTCAGGATCTATGGTGAAGAACTAAATAACCATCCACAAACCGAAAAATGTAGGCAGAATGATTGTGAATGGGGACTTGTAGCTTGCTGAAAATAGCTCAATCAACATACAAAAGGTAAATTTTACTCCAAATGGGGTCTATACAGAAACATATGCACACTCCAGTTTTCCCAAATGAACGCAGTGCCCCTAAACTCAACAGGGAGAGAGCCAAGATATAGCTTAAGTAGGCAAAGGAAAGAACACTGGTCGATACCATAGCCATTTTAAAACTTCTTGTCATCTTGTTCACGGATGCGTTCACAGCATTTGCAATACTGTCAACGGAGATATCAGCCAGTACACAAATTAAAGTGATGTGAGGCTACCCATAAGCTGCACACCAACACTTCTTAATTAATTTATTGGAACTATCTAACCCCACAGTGTTACAGCAACGCGACTTTGAGCACGCACTGACTTTCAATTAAACTTGTCTACCAAGATGGCATAATGGGCCAGTTGGGACTTCATATCATTCTTGGAGCCATAGCCCACATGTTATGGTGTTCCATTTTGAGGCACTTGTTTGTCCATATGTGCTGTCAGTCGAAGAATGTTGCGAAAATTTCTCAGTAATTTTTTTAACTGAGGTGAAACGACATGTACACGTTTTCACAGATCACAGAAATTTTCCACTGACACATTGTGTCCGTAAATGTGAAGCACGTACATCGCAGAAATTAGGCCTGCCTAGATACTACTTCCCATTTTCTTCCTAAACATTTTACCGTTCTTGATGGCAGCAACCAGACAGACATGGTCAACATGAAAGCAGGATAACATGCCCACCCAACATGATGTGTACGCTGTTATTCGATTCTTTTAGGCTGGAAAGGCTTGACGTAACTATAGCGACTTGTATGATGAAAACTTTATGAGCAACAGTGAACATGAGAGATGGTGGAGAAAATTCTGAGCAGGACACGACGGTGTTGATGATGGAAGTAATTAGCAGATCAAGTTTATGGAATCGAATGTTGGCTACAAAGCACATTACATGGTTGGAGAAAACTAGTCAGTGTTCGCAATGCAAACTTAATATCCAAGGATGTTCATCTGTCCACTCAACTAAGACTTAGTACAACTAAAACTAAGTACTTAGCCAGACAAAGATTCAATGCAACTGATGGGCCAGGAATTAGGAGTGACGTGCTCGATACGTGACTAGGACACAGACTTCTCGCTCCAGGCACAGAAAACTTCATCCTTGTGCAAAACTAAATGTCTCAGCCTAAAGACGTTATGAAAGAAAGTAGTGTGAAAATACTGAACACTTCATGGCATGGTGACCCCCAACCAGGTTGCTACTAAAAAAATGCAACTACACCTGTGCAATACAAAACCAGAAGAAACCCTGGTGGAAGTATAGAGTGGTTCTGATATGGTGATGACAGATTTCCAACACAAAAGACAGAGCAAAAAAACTAATCATACCATGTGATAGAGTTCTCCTGTAACACAACCCAATTCAACTTAACAGTTCTTATCATTCTTGCTGTGCCAAGTTAACACTGTTACCAAAGCTTTCGCCAACCGAACATTTCCACATAAACTGCACAGCAAAAAACTACACTTCACCTTATAGAGCTTTTATTTGACTGTTCAAGGCCCCGGCTGCTTATCCACAAGTATCAGGGAAATGTCGGTCAGACTTCACAGAAAGTAAGTCGCCATACTTCTCTTAAAATGGTGCAGCAATATAGACAGTGGCATGCCAAACTTAAACGATCTGTATCAGGTAACTTTCTTGTGCCTGGAACACTCAACTACATACTGTGACAAGAAACCTGTGTCTGTTTAGCCCATATGGCTGACATGTACCACCATTCATGAGAAGCATGGCGATCTACTCTAAATCCTCTCCTGACGCTTTTCCATATAAGCCTCTGGGAGCCCGATCAGTTAAGTGGGGCCCAGTCAAAAGGAAAGCTTTGAGGAGGTTGTCGGGGTCAACATTGTCCATCATGGAAAGCTCTAAGAACGTTACTCCTTCTACTCGTTTCACAGTACAAGAGGGGAGCAGAACATCAACTGAAAAAGTTCACACAAGAAAACCAACAGACATGCGACCACTGCTCGGAAATTCTTCTGCTAGAGCTCACATGTTGGTAATTACAGAAAGCATGCTTCAGTGCACATAGTCCATCTTAATGTTTCCTTTTTCTTCTTACTTAAATTTAAGCAGCAAGGTCAATGCCTCCATAAACATGGAGAGGAGTATGCACAACAAAGAGGTGCCCCCTACATAAGCTGTCACATACTTCAACAGACAAACAGAGATAACAGTGCAGGTTGCATAGCTAGACTCTGCTTACACGAACACACAGCTCTTTTAAAAGGGAGGAGTACTTCTATACTTTTTTAATAAATTCAATATCATCCACTGAACATTCAATCGGCGGTTTTCAAGTAAGCAGTGCTCCATGAGAAGCAAAAGAATTACGTTGATTTTAGTTCTGTCTGCAGAGAGGATAAGGCCACAGTGAAGAATTATGTATCAAAGAACTATCCTCCACAATTGTACAAACACACCATGTGAGGCAGGCTGCAGTTAGTTAATGAGGCAAAACAACGCTGGGGACCAATCGCACAGGTCTCTGCCACCACTACGGTATTCAATGTATAGGAACTTACAAACGCTCTCACTTCAACAACCAGCCCAACGCGTACAAGATCAATAGTGCCCCATTTCCTCATGTGCTACCTTGAGCTTAGAAATGATCTTGTAATAAATAGCAATAAGTAGCAATAACCATGAACATTGAATTTCTATTCTCATAAATAAAAATAATAATAAGGTGTCAAAAACAATCTTGTGTAATATTACAATCACGTAATTGCATTACCTCAACCGAAGGTTATTTCTCATACTCTTTTGACAGGATTATACCATAACTCCTTGCAATTAAAAGGCACCATCAATACAGTCTACAATATCTCCTATTGGCCATTCCTATGGTATTCTTGGCTTTTTTTCTCCTTACTTGCACACGAAAACAAGTAATACTAGGTCGTTGCTCTCATTTGGAAAAAAAAAACATTCCACGTGTCAAAAAAAAGATGCTCACCTTTTGGTATCAGGGTCATTTACAATTTTACTTGAAGTTGAGGAATTAGACATCGTTTTTGTGCCCTGGTCTCGACTGTCTTCCGAAACATTTTCATCCACGGACCGGGCCTTCTTGGTTTCATTCAGGGAGGCGTACAGTGCTTTCTTCAGATCTTTCTCTTCCATCCAATGCAATCCATTGCTTGTGCCCTGGAGAGTTCACATTGAAAAAACATAAAAACGTGTTACATGATGCAGGCATTAACAGTGAAAACTACTGTGTTCCCGAACAGAACAGAAAAGCACACCTATGAGTGCCACACCAGTGAGTTAAGCCACCCAGCATCTATGCAGCGTGAGGAAAAGCACTCAAAATCAACAAATACAGTGACACTTTCTGTTTTGTACCCGTTGTTCCCTTGGAGTGCACAAATGCCATAGGAATGACTGAGTGCCATGCCATGAACACCGTGCTGTGAATGCTGGACATGATGCTGTGACAGCAGCGGTAAAGATGCCCATTCGTTCAGTGAAGGACCCGTTTTCAGTGAAGGACCCAGGCAGGAATGATACGAAGAGTAAGAGAATAAAACAGCGGATTAAAACAGCTTTCGTTCAGACAAGGGCATATCCAAATGCAATCCAAGCAAAGCACTGTCGCTTTGTTCCTATAGTAGTTCCTGAAGACATGGTGTTCAGCCACTGAGAATCTGTGTGTCACAAAATAGGAACAAAAACATGGCTATAATGACACATTTGTTGAATGCCTTCTGGCTGAATTTTACATGTACATATAATGAACAAAGAAAATTCACGCGTCTTGAACCAGTATGGGACCCCAAAAATGGGACCCGTGCGAAAGGAGCTGTGTTGTGTTCGTCTTTTTTATGTCCGTGCCTCTCAGTTTAAATCTTGATCACATACCGACTTGTCTACGACCTGTTTCCTTTCATTGCATTAAGTATGTTAACGGCGCCCTAGGGTGAGTATTCGTCGATTTTGAGTGCTTTTATTATCGTTGCATAGATGCCGGATGCCTCAACTCACTAGCGCCACATAAGGTTGCCTCACCACCGTGTTGCGGCCAACAGGGCCCCGTCACTTTGTTCACTACCATATCTGTAACTACTCTATTCAGCATTCACTGCAGCATGTGGTGGCTTAAATGTGGCAGCATAATGGCCTGGATGATTGCTTTGCGTCAGTGCCAACCATACAAATCATTTATCAGGCAAAGGGCATAGCAAAACATAACAACTTGGACACGGCCCTACCTTAGACGGTCATTGCTTCTATGCAAGATTTTTGCTGCACTTATAAGAATAAAGTTTAGTTGAGTACAGTTGTTCATTATAATTAACACGTCAGAAAACAGACAAAAAAAGTTAATAGACACAACACAAGGAATATAAGGCACGAGAAACGTGGACAGCACTTTAAAGCAATACCCCTGTGTACCTTTTGTGAAATAGTGATTCACGTGTTTGATAAAAATGGGTGACGGTTCTTCTAAAATCTATTTTCTTGCCTTGACACTTCATTATGTAGGCCAAGCTGAAGTTGTCCTGAAGGTGCTGTCACAACACTATGTTCAATATCAGAAAATGTTTCTGCGCGGTTATATCACCGCAAAACAAAAAGTACTTCACTCCCTAACAAAACAGAAGACAGGAATACCACATGCTCAGTGGGAAGTCAGGACCCATATGACTTGACAGCCTTGACCGCTAATTGTACCTTGCACAGGTTAACCAGTCACTCATGCACACTTCACAGTTCGAGAAATGGTTTCCACAAGAGATTATACACCCCCATCCCAAAAGAAACACGAATGGTTGGTTTGTTTCAAACCCAAAGGTTTTACTTTGAAATCAACGTAATCAATATTGCCAGCTTGCATGGGAGAAAAATCTTTCCACTTTGCACCTTTCACCCATGCCTTAAACACCTCCAACACACTTCTTTACTCAATCGTTACAACAAGGTGCTATATTTATGTGGCCTGCACGGTTACGTCAATGCACAAATGATGAGTGACTGGCCTGCTAATAAGAATTTCGCAACTAGGACTAATGTCTGGGAGCCATTTCAGTGGCACTCAGACTTGCGAACTGCCCAGAACACTTCCATCCAGTGCATGGAAGAACATTATAAAAAGACGGCATCTGGAAACTAACGTACCAAATTTTTTGTAGATGCATTTCGCTTTGGCCTTTGCTGAGCACCGACGCTGGATGTACACTCCGACAATTGTCTTTCTTTGAAAGCAGATTTCATTGCGACTGTAGTATTAGTCACCCACCTTCTCAGCACATTACACTGTACGGAAACACGATCGCGCCTTCAAAAATGCTTTCAAAAAAAGTGGAAAGGAGCGGCTCAAGAAACTGTGAGCCAAACGACATCTAAACACTAGCACGGTTTTTGTTTGCGCTCCCTAACTGGCTCATGGAAAACACCACCTCGTGGACCCTAACAATAAAGCACAGTTGAACGCATCACCCCCGAAACCTACGAAAAGACTACGACGCTGCATTCAGAACTGTCGAATGATGCGACGTGGATTACTTTCACGAGCATTGTTCCGGGAACACAACAATCAAAAACACCACAACACCCGCGCCGACGCCATTTTTTCGGCATGAGTTGCTAGACGACCTTATAGACATAGCGCGCCTCTTGCAGTGGTCGCAAATGTTGCCGACGCTTCGCGTAGGCAGCATAGGTGCCAAACAAAACGGGAAAGAAAACAAATTTCCGTCGGCGCAGTTGTATAAATATTTTACGTTTTCTACGCAACTGAATTTAGAAAGTAGCATGGTCATAGTAACGTGCTCAGTGTCCATGCTCTTGTTTGTTCCCGCATTCTTTAATTGGGATTTAGGATTGTGCCTTATTTTTAGAATTCTTCCATACGTGTCCGTTTTGCGACTTTATCAGCTGTATTTTGTGCAAGTGCCTGTACACGCCTAATTCGGTGTCCCGACTGTTGTCCCGCTTCCGGCTGTTACTACCTCTATCTGTACCAAGCTACCCATAGGGTTGGTCTGAGAACAAAACACAGACAAACCTCACCCTGCCTTACAGAACAGTGAAGTCACTATAAAGAAGCTGACCAGCTGCACCCGCATTGTAGTCCTAAAACTGGTCAATTAGCTTCAGTGACTTCCCTGTTTCATTGAAGTTAGGAATGCCGGAATATTGTCAGTGGTTGGCAAGAGGGAAAGAATTGCTGTGTCTAAGAATTGTGTGTGTCCGCCGCTTTACTTTTCTAGTCTCTGTCTTCTTTTTTGTTCTTCTTCTTCGTTTTCTGTGGCGTTTGGTTCTTCAGGGAATGCCTTTAGACAGAGAAAGGGGAATTGCACACCCTTCCCTTCTGTCACGCCGCCCCCCTTACTCTCCCAGGTGGAATGAGCCGCCATCTCTGAGCAGACGTGCCCCTACCTCTCACCACGATCGACCTAGCTAGCTTTTGCAAGTGCATTTGATTGGAAACAGAAAAAAATTAATTCACTTTTTTGTTTGTTAGCAGGATGCATATTTTAAAAAATGCACGCAAGTGGACAAACAGGAACATGATAGTGCTCAGCAGCGATGCTCAGACCAAGCTGGGTTTGAATAAAGAATACACAAAAATATTATTTTTTCTTGCTACTTTACCACATCCGGAAGGAATTAAAGAACTTTAAGGTTGTATCGTAATAAAGATCACTAGTGAAGGCGCATTTATTGACTCAAATACTCTGGCACTTCTTTTCGTAGAATGTAAATAAAACGTTCTTCTTTTTCTTTCTTTTTTTTTTTGTTACAAACTGTCGTGGATTATTCGCTGAAGTGTGCAGAATTTCTTGGGGGCGGAGGGGAGGTTGTTATGATACATCATAGCATCCGTATTGACTATTATTTACCATGACGACAGAAGCACATGTGAGAGCCAAGGTTCGCCACCGCACTTCCCTGCCACCACCACCAGATCCATCGCTCATGCGGGGTCCCTACCAGCCCCACTTTGATCCCCCAGCCCTTCCATCTTTACCCGCCACCCTTTTCGGCTGTCCTCTCTGGCCACGGCCACCGCTGCTTCGCGGCGCTGACAGAGTGTCACAAAATAAGAAAAAGAAAACAGAAACAAACAAAAAAAAACATAAAAGGAATCGACAATCCCACGACCTTATCAGCCATAAGACATCTGAGAAAGAAAAAAAAAAAAAAAAAAGAATCTGTAATTCGCGCCGTATTTGAAGTTCCAATCCATTTGAAGATAAGTTTACCAGTTTGGCACAATTCTTGCAGCGTTATACATAAAACGGGAAAGAAGTTACTATACCTTGAATTAGTCTCGCTTGCACGTCTCTGATATAAACAGTTTCCTCCCCCTCCAAAAAATAAAAATAAATAAATAAAAAAATGTGGCCGTAGTTGAGTCGCGGCGTAAAGCCACGAATTATCGGCTTCAAACTTTTAGAGCTACGGTATGCACGCTGCTTGTCGTGTGCCGGCTTTCTAAAGACCTTGCTGATAGGCATTCACTTCATTGAATAGATCTCCACAGAGGTCTCATCTTATGTAACAAACTTCTCATAAACGTGCACTTTTTTTCCTACTCTGACTTGGTCGTGATGCCTAATTGACCCGCAGCTTTCTTTTTTGCGGTGGCATACCATTCACTACAGTTATTTTTATTTATTTATTTATTTTTTTGGCCATTCATACTTTCTTTCCCTGCAGTTAATTTTTCTGTCGTTGCTTGTCCTCTGCCAGCTACCCATAATCCCACACGCAGTCCCACCCATCCTCCGCAAGCGACTGCTAAGGTGGATGAACACCCATGTGTGTTTCAGAAGATGATCAGCCCTTTCTTCGGTGGTGACTAAACTGTATCGCTTGGATGGAAAACTACTCCGCAATGTACCTGGAATAACTTCGCTGCCCGTGTTTCACGTCCTGTTGTGTGAGAATCTTCTGAATCCGCGGCGAAGTGCAAGACATTCTTAGGCCTAATGTCATGGGCTGTTTTGGAGGCTCGAGCTCAAAGAGCGACGCCGAAGAGGATAAACGTCGAAAAGAAGCCAATAAGAAAATCGAGAAACAGATTCAAAAGGACAAACAGATTTATAGAGCGACACACCGGCTGTTATTACTAGGTTTGTAGGCTCCTAAATCGTTTAGTGCCTACCGACAGTTGTTGATCGTGGAGAGAAAAAAAAAAAAAAAAGCTTTCGTCTGAGTGTTACCACCGGTGCAGTTTTGAGAGTATGGACTGCTTTGTAAATGCATCCGTTTACGATTTTTGACAGGGGCAGTCGTCTAGCGTTTTGATAACTCTACTTTCGTGCTTGCTTGTTTCGTTGTATAGATTCCGCACGCGCAAGGTGAATCGTTGCTACCCTTGCTATCGTTGCACTCGGCAAGATTTAGTACCATCTAGATAGACGAGGCTTTAACTAATTCGGCTAAGCCTAACCTATTATGTATGATATGTGGTATCCACGGGCAATATTCCGTCGCTTGCGATGTCCCTCCAGCCACTGCAGGGGGGAGTGCGCGGTCGCAAGCCCCAGAAAGTACTGGGGCCTGCGGTTGCGCGGCCTCGAGCTCCCATACATAACATGGTGAGATCCATGTGCCCGCCGAAGGAAAAAATCTAAAATTCTATAACAATCTGTGCTATACTACGAACGCACCGTTTGTATGACGATTGTGCCATTGCTATTTTTGTCTGATGGGCATGCTTGAATTTCCATTCACCTGTAATAGGTTACATAACGTTCCTCAGGCAATGAATCTCTTTGCAACTAAATAAGGCAAAAAAGATAAGAAACTTAACATGACGTTTTTACAGGGTACGTTGTTGCCAGCCTTCTTGTTTTTGGTAGAGAAAGCAAGTGTGTAGCTGCTGGATTTTGGCAATAAGTGAGGTGATGTAGATGAATGATGGCTTAGTGTTGACTGACTTGTTCTGTATTCAGTGGTGCTTTTGGGCTTATTATGTGCTGTGTGACGATTTGAGGAATCGTTGCTAGCCTTGTGTATCTTCTTCACCTGAAAGTAGTATGTATGGGGTGGTTCTTGGAAAAACTGTGCCCAAGTGGTAATGATATTACCTGTCATCAATCATGAGACATGACGGGCACTAAAGGGATCTTTCTCATTTATATGAGGATTTTGTCGGTGGTTCAACAAGAGGCGAACTAATTTGAGGGCTTCCTGCACAGGAATCTGTTTCTTACTTATGTAACCTAATCTCTTGCTCTTAAAAAATACCAGTGTGGAATTGTGGCAACATATGTATACTCATTGCTTACCAAAGTGCCATTATCTCTGTGGTTCTTGCTTTCCAGACTGTTCATAAATGTACAAAGCCTAAACTTCAACACCTTTTTTTACATTTTTTCTTATAAAAGGTGCAGAGAGGATCTGCTATGTTAAAGAGAGCAGCCCATTATTTTAAAGAATTATCCCAAAGTACTGATGTTGATGCCTTCTTTAAACATTTTGATTCAGTATACATACTCTTATTCGGTTCTGAGCAAAGTAATTGAGTAGCTCCCACACCAAGGGTTTTAATGTGCATGCAAGTAGTTCGTGAGGAATGAATAATGTGTCTGACTCATTCATGGAATGTGATACTTGCTTTGCATGATCTACTTGAAGCACATTTTTCTTGGTGGTGATGAAAAAGCAAAAAGCTGGTAATGGCACGTGGTGATTACCCTGGTTTTGAATTTATTGTGGATGATGTCAGAAAGAGGCAGGGCTGAAAGTTGCTTACTGATTTCAGATGTTTAGTAGTCGTCTCGATTTTTTTTTTTTGCATATACCTCCCTCGTGCTTTCTTTCTAGTTTGACGGCATTTCAGATGTTTGGTAGTCGTCTTGATTTTTTTTGCATATACCTCCCTCGTGCTTTCTTTCTAGTTTGACAGCATTTCAGATGTTTGGTAGTCGTCTTGATTTTTTTTTGCATATACCTCCCTCGTGCTTTCTTTCTAGTTTGACGGCATATCTTGCTGTTGCCAATAGTCCTTCGTGGTTGTGGAGAAGTCGATTGGGGTTCTCTTTTTGCTGTTACTGTTACATGCTCCCGGCACCCCGTGGCTTGTTGAGGTTTCTTATTCATTGTGTTTTATGTTTCAGGTGCTGGTGAATCTGGGAAAAGTACGATAGTGAAACAGATGAGAATACTCCATGTGAATGGTTTTAGTGAGGAGTAAGTACAACGTGGCGTCTGCTTTTCAAGTGACAGCGTGCATGAAAAATTGTGTACACTTGGTGCTTTCCTTGTGTGCACATCTGCATGAGTGCTTGTTTTTTTAATATTATTTTTTATTCAGGTAATTCTGTGGACAAGCTGAAATTTTCGGGTCTGACGATTAGATTGTGTAATGGGAAACTCTGGGAGAAACTTGTATCTACTGGATAATCTTTGAGTTTCATCACTTGTCTCTTTCCTGTGTCTGTACTGATGCCTGTAAATTATGTTGTATCTGTGGGGCACCGTTTGGGAGCAGCAAGCTGTTTGTGCCCCTATAGAGTAGAAACTCTGTCATGAGTTGTGTTGTGTTCTGTTTCAGAGAAAAGAAACAAAAAATAGAAGATATTAAAAAGAATATTCGAGATGCAATCCTGGTAAGTGCCACATTTTGGACTTTTTATTACTATTTTGGACAACTTACTTGACCGGCCTACGTAATGACTCGTGTTGTCGAGCTTTCAAGTTTGAAATGGTGTGGTGATCCAGCTGCTTTCAGG
>JARGYV010082896.1:3686-17441 GCA_029532675.1 Ornithodoros moubata
ATGGAGAACGACGACGATGAGGAGGAATGATTAGGATGGATCGGTGATAGGTGACTCCAGTGTCAGAAAATGCACCACTATGTGTCACACTCAATCGACGCAGTCAATCTCACCTCCCCACCACCTCGCTCTGATAAGTAATTTATTTAGGGGAGGCTGGTTGGGCCCGTACACGTGTCCCAACGAAGGTACATAAGGTGCTATGAGGTGCCCTATTGCCTTTATGGGCGTGTGCAGATCTAGGTTACATTTCGCATTTTCATAGCGACACCAGCCAGCCCTAGACACTCTCTCGTTTGATACCCAGTTTTACGCTTATCTATACAAGGCCATAGGAACGGTGGGTTGGTTAGAGGTGTGGTAGACAGTACATAAACGCATACAAACAGAGGAACAATGATGTAAATTGGTACTGAGTCTGGAAAAACACACAAATGACGAAACACGGAAAAAGCCTCAACAAGTCTAAGAAAAACGAAAGAAGGAAGACACTGAAAAAGCAAGCCAACTGCAGGACTCGAACCTACGTCTTCTGGATTGCCGTTCAAGGGCCCCACCGTGAAAGCATGACAATGCAGAACGCACCTTGTGTCGTACCACCCATTGAAAATGGATGTTGGCTGCGATAGTTTCTTACTTTCTCGATATAACGTACGCGTTGGAGAATTGCGCACTCTTGATACACTCATCTAACGAGATCGTGTCAGCTCGGCACGTAAGCTAATATCCTATGTGTAGTATTAGATGAGGTAAAACCAGGCGTCTGTGCAGAAAGTTGATTTTGATGAACGCACAGTGAACAGAGTTCAAACTTTCGGAAAACATTTGTGAAAACATTGGCATGAAATGGAATTGCGCCAGTTAACCTTCTAAGTATGTGCGCGAAAAGTGTGTGTGTTCCAAATTAAATTGGTAAACATCGTAGCCTCAACTGAGTGTCAACAGAGCGTAAACTTTTCAGTCAGGAGCGCAACATAGGTTGCCGCTGAGATGATGCACACCTTCCTGCGCTTCATTTGAATAAACGCGCTGAAGTCGCATAATATGTTTACTCGCATATTCACAATACAGTTACCGCGTGGTCTCTGAAGATTTGGGCTAATGTTTGGAGGGAATGACGCGGCTAAGTTGTCTTGAGAAACCACACCAAGCGTCTATGTCACATAGAGGAGCGATCGAAGCGTTTAAACATGGCATGGGTATCCGAGACTTCCATGGTATGCAGCTGACCTGTGCTATAAGTGTCGCTTTTCTTCTCTTGTGTTCTCACTTCATATCGATTTCTAGAGGGTGTCTGATATTGACCTCCTTGCGCTGGATGCGTCTGTATAATGGAATCTTCAGCCGCTCCGGACAAAGGAGCCCTGAAGAGCGCCGGCTTGCTCCAGTCTCACGTTGAGTGATTGCAAAGTTTTGGGAGCCCACTTCTATGTTTCAACCTTCGTACGCTTCATACGGGGATTCTTCTAGGCGCTGCTCTGGCATTCGTCTTTATAAAGACTGCATACTTTTATCTTACCCAAGGAAAAATGAAGGACGGCCGTAAGCGTTCAGGATTCCCTTATAGCACTGCCGAATTAGGATCTGCACACTGCACCACAGGATGTTTATGGCAGAACCAGATGTGTTGGATTATATTTCGCTTCACAGTAGCGATTTTTTTTTTTTTTTTTCGCGAGCAGAAAGGGAAATACCGGCTTGCCGAAAAGAACACGCTTTACCTATTTGTCAGCTCCTTCGGGGGGAGCAATTTGGGCGCGTGTCTCTTTGTCTTTCTCGTGTAGGGTGCTGCATAGTTTTCGATATCGCGGCAAGCACTCTGTTAGGAATCCACATGATCATTCTTATCCAAGCGAGTAAGCTGCATCGCTGGAGCACCTCATTCGTCACTCGCGGCTCATTAGGTGCCAGCTGTGGACAGAAGCGGTGAAACATTTTATCAACTTCTTTCGTACGTTCCCTCTGCTCGCGGCCGTTTTACGGTGACAGGAGGCAAGAAGAAAGGGTGGAATGAGATATGAAATCGAATTACTGTTGCAACACAGAGATCGGATGGGATGGGAGTGAAAATAGTAGAGAAGTCAGTTGTGGGTTTTCAGCCGTTTCTCCTTCGTGAGTTGTTTACTTCTAACGGCAACCGAAATTCAGCAGGTTGCGCGAGTTTTCTGGCAACATTGTGGTGATGGACAGGTAAATATATCAGCCAGTCAAGCACCGTAAGTTACGAAATATCATGAATAATTTTCGCCCCGGGGATGAATTACGTGCTTATTTATCTCGAACGGTCAGCCTGACTGTGTTCAGGTTGCTGTTGCGAAAAATGATTAAACATTTCTTGCATACGATTTTTTTTTCTTCTAGGAGTTTATTTATTTCTTCACTTAAACACAAGCAAAAACAGTTTGCAGGAGTACGTATATATTGCTTATTTATTACTGTCTGTTCTTGCTCTGTTGCGGGGAAGGGACGGACATCCGCGGGTGACGGAATTGTGAATAGTTCATATTGGGGCCTGCCTCAGGACGTCGAACTAAACCCAAACCCGATGCGAAATTCTTATGCCACTGTGGAGCAAACTGTGGCCATGAGCATGAAAAATAAATAAATAATTCCATGTGAAGGTGAAATGCAGCTGAACATACTGTCTTGAACGCAAACAAAGGTATCTCATCCATACAAATAAGAAGACTTGTGCAGCGTTACGCAACCTAAACGAATATTCCCTGGCGCTTAGACATGGTGGAGACGGTTTGCGAGCAATGTTGTCGAGGGTAGCTGTGACGAGTGAGGGTGGACGAGTCGTGAATGTAAAGCTGAATAGCAGTCAGGTGACCCGGGCTTTATAGACACAGTGGAGCGGCCTTTTGTCACTGCGTTCCTGGGTATGGCAGTGAAGTAGCGGCGATCAGTTACTGGATGGTAGTTATTGATTAGTGACGCAGTGTAACTCTTGGTGCCTGTTGAGAGATTTCTGCCAATGGTAGCATGGCATCGACAATGGAATTGACATCTCAACGTCCCTAAAATTTTTCGTATCTAATCATGATATCAAGGAAGTCATTGAGAAATCCCAGAAATGGAAACTGGAGCCTTTATGTACATTTTTTTTGTACTGAAATATTTTATTGCTACAGTCGGGCAGAGTCAAGGACAAGGATCGAAAGGCTGGCCCCATGCTTTACACGCCAGACGTCCCTTCTGAGAAAGAAAAAGTTCTGGAAACGAATAAGTAAATACAAATGGATTTTCTGCTCGCAAGCTA
The DNA here is from genome assembly GCA_029532675.1 of Ornithodoros moubata. Taxonomy (NCBI): domain Eukaryota; kingdom Metazoa; phylum Arthropoda; class Arachnida; order Ixodida; family Argasidae; genus Ornithodoros; species Ornithodoros moubata. The sequence continues at coordinate 6,949 of JARGYV010082896.1, forward strand.
ACTATAAACATATGCAATGCGCCAAATAAAGATCCCTCTTGCACGAGCTACTAGCGAAAAATTCAGTAACAGCCTATAAACAACACCTAACGCGTTGTGCTTGTTACCCACTGTCGATGGACAGGATGCGAAAATAGACCACGATCATCTACTGCAGCACATCGTGCTATATTTAGGTTTTCGTCCTGACGACAGCACCAACATATTAGGCAGACAGCTAATACAGTTTAGCAGATTCCCAATGACGCAGACCAGCTCCACTGGTGCATCACGCCCTAAGGGTTGGACAAAAATCCAGATCCTGTTCCTCTATCTAGTTATCCACGTTGGCCGCGATCCTCAAACCTCGGGGTTGCAAAAACGCCTCAGGTGCTGGCGCTGTATAAGGTAGCGAACGTTTTAATGTGTTGAGGTGTTTCATTACCTGTAGCTGTAGTTTCAGACACCGTGCTTTTGCTGTGGTCACGGAAACAGACCCCTTGTAAATGAGACGTTGTTCCTTGTACACGAGTCCCAACTGATGACGATGGAATGTTCTGGAGGGCCAAGTGGACTGAAGTGCTTCCCTACGCGTGACACCTGTTCAGGGGTGCGTTATCCGACAGGTCATAACTTCGTTAGTTCTTGTTTACTCGACCAACCGTCGGCACAGCGCAAAACGCGCTTCTGCTTCCACCTGTCTGGCCACTAGCAACGGCGGCGCTTGGCCAATCGTCTGCTTCTGTTTGTTTCTTCTTCTTCTTCTCTTCTCTTTTATGTATCCTCCTCCTTTTTGTCGCGGTTCAAGCCGCGGAAGGGTACGTGCAAACTGCAGATTCGTTACCTGCAAGGCGAACACCAAAGTGACTTACGTAGTTTCAACTTGTTGTGTCATGCTTGAATGGTGGGAGCAGCACTTTGCTGTCTATCACGGGAAACGTACCGCGTGTCTACCTCCAGGGTTCAAGGAACTGATTATCGTCTTGCGCTTCATCATCGATGCCACAACCTCATCCCAATAACAGGAGGCTTCGACAACAACAGTCTGTGAAATGGCGCAGACTCTTCATGAGATTACTGCTTAAAAGATCACTTTGTCGGTACCACGTGACGCAAATATATAAATATCAAATAGAAGAATAAAAAAGCATGTCCGTGCTTCTATCGAAAGCTTTTATACCCGGCATATGAAAATTAGGGAGCAGCTGACATCTGAACTTCTGAAACGAGTAGCTAACTTGGAGTGTACAACGGTACTCGAGTAGCGGAGAAAGTGGCGGAAGCGCTGTCAGTCCCACAATTCGGTGTCGCCATATTAAGCTTTCAAGCGAGTATTACAGCTTTTGCAGTCTTCCCTGCTAGTGAGTGAGGGCATGGAATTACAATGCGAGCAGTGTGTTATGGTTTTGTACCTTCCGCTAGCACGACGACGTTGCCACATTGTCCACTCTCTTCCTTACTCATGAGTCCTGAGCTTGACAGAAAAATTACGATGCGCGCGAAACGATTACGGCCTTTTTCACAAGCTCACTTCCTTTCATTCCCGCAGCGTTTTCCGCAATGGCGGAATTTATGGGCTCTGATGCACGTAAACCATTTGCGGCCTGTTAGGCACTATCACGCTGCAACATGTAATCCCTTCCCACCAAAATAGGGCCGCCAGGCCATTTTCTTGCAGACCAGGTTGGGGACACTTATTTTACGTAACACTGCACTTTGTGGCAGGCATTGCAGAAAAAAAGGAAGATGAAGAACAAAAGGTGTCGAGCACTGCGCTCTATCTTCGAAGAACAAAATGTTCCACAATCCCAACCCATGGGGTGTGTATATTAAGCAGATAAAATTGCGTAGGCGCAGGCGAGCTGGTGGATGAAGTTCATAGCGAAAAAAGTCTGAGCTTGTGAGACGCAATTGGGGACAAAAAACGGAGACACAGGGCCCAAGCCAGTGAAAATCAACAGCACACCCCTACACTGATATTTTCCCTTGGGATTGCGCGGGAAAAAGTAGCGCCCGTAGCGCCAACCGTGAAACAGAATGATGTCTTCCAGTGCTTGGATTTGTTGAAAACCTTGTGGGAGGAGCATAGTTGGACAAGATAAGCTTGTCCAAGTATGCTCCTCCCATAGAGTTTTCAACACATCTAAGCACTAGAAGATATCATTCTCTTTGACGGTTGGCGCTAAGGGCACTACTGTTTCCCGCGCAAACCCAAGGGAAAATAACAGTGTAGCAGCAAAATATACTTAAAGTCGGGTGCAATACGGGTGGTCGTCATCTGTTTGCCTCTCCCTCTCTTTCGTGCTGGAAGCGGCAAAAGCAATCTTGATCAACCCGTACACCTCTAATGCACCCGACTTTGAGTACATTGTGCTGCTTGGGATAACTCCATATTGCCGCGAGGCTCATCAGATCACCGCCACAGCAAGACCTTCGACAGGAAGTTGATAAGCCGGACACGACATCAGGGGCGCGTGAAAATATACAGCCAGTATAGCAACACCCAGTGGGAAATAGAGGAGGAAAATTCAGAACGTGAAGACAGGGACGGAAACGAATTCAAATGTACCACGAATACAACTATAGAACAGGGTCACTTTCAGTTTAAAACACGTTTCAATGACGGAAGGATAAACATCCATGCTTCGCTAATACAATGTCCAGCAGACTGAATGGTGACTGCTTCTCTAAGTAACCTCTTTCTTGTATTCGGTTGCCTGTCAATAACGAAAGTCACCTTCTATAAGGGCTCACAATTGTTGCACTCTTTTAAGTGCGCAGCTAAATGGGAATCTAAGTTATTTATATGCTGTCCTAATCACTCATTTAAACATTGGGACGTTTTTCCGATGTACACAAACCCCCTTTTTAAAGCCATAGAATAAATGACATTACGCGCGCACGGTACAAAATTTAGTTTTATACGCTTTACCACAGTCTACACGAGATTTTGAAAAACGGGTTAACCTATCTGAGCGGTACCCATTTGTCAAAAGAAGTCTTACATTATGTTTTTCAGAAATAGCTTTTAAACTGTGCGACACTCCATGAAAGAACGGAACTACAACATTACGGAACTCTGGTAACTGCTAGCGCAAATTGCGAACCGATTTAGTAGCCTGAGATTAATTAACCGTTGGTGATAACCTACATCAATCAATCTCCTGACTTGTACCGACAAGGCATCAGCAATCCAGTGACAACAGGACTTTTTCAATGCACGCTGCAACCAGGAATTTGCAACACTACATTTTACAGGTTTTGAAGCTTCTTGCAGGGAGAGTAGGTTTATACTTCGACTTCCCATACTCCCAACACAGCCCTTCAGCTATGAACAAAGTTACGTCTAAAAACTGCAATATACCATCAGAGGGATGTTCAACCGTGAAAGTGAGCTCAGTTGCAGACGTTAGGATCAACTGCTGCAATTCGTTAAATATGTTGCTACAACGAGAAACAATAACAATATCCTACACAAATCTACAAACTGTGACAGTATTTTGCAAACATGACCTTAAAAACTAGTGACAGCGGAATCTAGCACATTTAAATAAATCTCAAATAACATAGGCGCTGTTGAAGAAGCAATAAAATAGAAGCAACTCCTCATCAATAGAAGTGAACTGCATTAAATCAGAGATTGCCAATCCTGATTTTAACTGGAACTTTACAAGGTTGTTTGTTACTCTACACGTGTTAGCTGCAATGACTTAATACAAATCGTTTATATCCAGCGACATAAGAACACTTTACTGCCACGAAACGGAGATAAGAGGTGAAGAAAATGTTCAGAGTTTATCAACCATAAGGAATCTGACAGCTTAATAGCAGAAAAAGAGGCCTGAATGTAGGAAGAAACCACCTTTTGTAGGTGGTGGTGGTGGTGGTGTATCGTTAACAGAAACTTTTGTAGGGTTTGGTTTTCGTTTATGACAATTCGCAGCGACATCTTGTCACATCATCGTTTGTCACGACATCGGTTTGTGGTCCTTCAGCAAAAACTTGTTAGCAAAGGACGAAGGAACAGCTCCTCGAACGGACTTAACCAAGGACAGTATTTCATTCTCCTACAATAAAATCGTAACTTTGCTTGAGAGTTTTGATATTTCCAGTGAACGGAACTAGAAGGTTCCGAACTGCCTCCTTGCGCTTTTTTTATAAAATCACTGCGGGGTGAAAATCCAAAAAGACCTGACTTATCAGTTCACAATACAAGACGTTTTTCATACACTCATACTCAGCACGTGAGGTAACAAAAGGCTTAGTATTGAACCACGAACCAGTCGAACCCGCTAACTTTAAAATAGAGTTCTCAATCAGCGAGTGTTTACCTGATACATATACATTATTTGAGGAAATCAACTCTGTGTCGCACAGGAGATCAAACTTGGACGGCGTGACATTCTAACGGGATTTAGGAGTTCTTGAAAGTAGCGAAGTAAAGATGATGAAGCAGATAGCTTGACTCCAGCCGGATGCACGGGCGTCGTTGAAACCTTGGTGGAAGAATGCTCTGAAGAGGGTCTTCTCAGCAAAGATTGACGGACAACGAACCAAATTTTGGAGAGTTCTTTCTTTTCTAAGCGCAGCCACAGTGGTACGTCAGTGTACGTTTTCTTTTTTTTTTTTTTTTTTTTTTACTGTAAGCGTATGTTGAGGTTATTTTGGAAAGTGGTATACATATTTGAGCTGTTCGTCCATCCTTTCCATAGAGCTCATCCCGCAAATTGATGTACGATTCATCCTTACCGGGCATTGGTTAGCGAGCTTCATGCTTAACATAGCTTCCCCTTATTCAAACTTCCATCCCTCTTGTGCTACGCACGGCGGATGACATCACCATCCCACTACACATATGAGTCGAATATTACGTTGATAGGACAACGAGTCTACGGCCCTTTCAGGCTTTTAGCATTCTGTCCTTGCCCCAGTTGTTGTGCGTACTCTCTATACACAAGGATGTCTGTATGTACACTATAAGTATCGCAGTTCACGGTATGTGTCATAGTTCTGCATGTGAACACGTCTTTTTTTACTCCTGCTGGTCACGTCGATACAACTACGTCAGATTTCTGCTTCTCCCAAAGGTCTTTCCTGTTTAATATAACTGCGTAACCCTCTTTCGGAAGATGCTGCACCCCGTCTACTCGTACCTGCTCCATGCAATACGGATACTGTCTACAAATTAATGTAAACGAAGAATTGACTTTTGCCGATCTCTGCGAACGTCGATCATGTCGATAACAGTGCAGAACTAAAATACTCGTACACGTACTAGAGCTACTACTAACAGAGATGGAACGGGTCGAAGGGTGTCCAAAAATACTTCTGTTTGCATACGTGTAGAATATTCTGTGCACAGAGCTCTGACTCAAGCAAAGCGACGCGAGGACTCATGTGCAAACATTGCGATTACTGGCAGAAATGGAATTCATAGCTCTTTGCTTCGCAACTTTGCTGATCTGTACCCAGCATCTTTTTTATTTTCTTTTTCCCCCAGATAGCTGAATCCTGAGTGTCTCCCGTGGAGTGTTCCCTTCATCCTGGAGCAGTATTGCATGAGGTGGATCATCCGCGAGATACCCACGCGATAGAACGTACATTGCAACTTATATTGATCGTGGAGGATCAGGAAGTCTCGGACTTCGTGGGCTCCCTAATACCAACTAAAGGAGACCCCAAGCGGATTACTTGGCTGGCAGTTGCAGGATGCAGCTTCATGGATTACAAGCAGCGTTCTAGATAACTGCTCAAGAAACGCTGGGACACTTCGCTTTGCGGAAGGATGCATAAAAGGCTGCAGTAATGTCTCTTCCTTCCGTTACGGAATTGTTCGGCCAGAGGGGCACGGCCTTGGGCACCGCGCTCCCCTATGGCAGAGAATGCACGGCAGAAACGCTATGCTGCAGCGTGTGGTGCGGTTAGTATTGCTAATTACAATTCCTGTGTTGTATTTTTCGTTCTTAAAAGGCTACAGTCCTTGTGCAGCGAAAGCGAGGGCATAGGGGACAGTCATTGGGCAACGGACAGTTGCAAGAAAAGACGACGTCTCGCCCGTTTTATGGCTGCAGTAGTTCGACACTGTTGAACAAAAAGGTGCCACATATACAAGGCATTTCAAGGCTAGCGTTTCTTTGGCCTTTAGTGAACACACGTCATAATGTGTTCTTCACCGTTAGCTATCCGATGAATGACTGCGTCAACCTCTAAAGCCAGCTGAAGCATTTTGGCTGTACTGGCAGCGAGCTTGTGGCAATATTCCCCTTTTTGAGTCAAGTCCTGAATTATCAAATCTATGTCTTAGCCCAGAGGGTAAGACAAAAGCAAATTACAATCGAATCTCCATCAGCAATCGAAACTCGGGGGAAATGTAAATGCGACAGATGTGGGCCCCCCAGGCCCCGAAAAGAAGCGTTCCGGGAGGCAGATGAACACCTGCTATAGGTAGCCATGAGCCACGCCCCCTTAACACCACAGCGGTGCTGTGTTTGATAAGCTATCTACAAATTTACGCGACCTTCTTCGTGGACTACAAGCGCACCATAAGCAGAGTCGCTTTCCACGTACCAGCCATGTATCGATCTTGGCAAGACAGCATACCAGCAGCAATACCGTCGACAGGCGCCGACATTTGAATTCATTTGTAATTTGTTAATTTGCATAACTACTTTTGATGAACTGCGGTTTTTGACTAATAATTAAAGCCACTGACTCTTTTTAATGATGTTGCTAAACTTTTCTGCGATGAACCTACAGGTGATTCCCTCCCTCACTCCACTAGTAACCAGAAATACGTAGCACGAGCCACGATCTCGTTTCCGTTTTGCTGGTGACGTTTATGCATTTCCGCTAGAATATGGCGGCTTCCATAAATAAGCATTCGGCGAGAGGAAATGCATTTGCGAAGCTGACTNAAAAAAAAAAAAAAAAAAAAAACGGTGGCGTTTCAAGCGATAAGATTGATGCATGTCATTTATTGCCTTCAGGACTTTCACTGCAAATGAAAATGAAACAGTTGAACCGCAAGATGTCACCGGCCCTTTAACGTCAAAATCGAACAGGTCATGTCGCAGCTTCAGTTTGGACTGCCGCCATTTACCGGAAGACGCAGGCAAACCAGTTAACGGAAGACCAGGTGATACACAGGCACGCACTTGCACAAAAAGAACTACACCGAAACAGAAATCATAAAGTGCTTGAGATGCTTCCGAGCAAAATCGACCCTATGCTTTCTCTGGCGAATGTTTGTCTATAGCCAGAATATTCTCGGACACTCACGTACTCAGTGCTGTGCCAGAAATCGCTACTAAGAATCACGTAGATCGAGTCATTGCAGTAACAGGACAGGTCATTACAGCACAGTAACAGGATGCAGCTGCACATTGCAAAAATGGTATATTTTTTGTTTGTTTCTGTTGTGCATTCATTATTGCCTGCTGTGCGTGTATAGAGAGAACCGGGTGAATAACAGTTTCTACCCGAAATATTGTCTTCCTTCCCGTAGCCATCTACTACTATAACTGCATCCCACGAGGTCGCTGGATGTTCCTTTTATTCCTCCATCACTAAGGCCCTCCAGACAGCAACCAGTAATGTTGCGTCTACAAAGACGTCTGCCCCCAAGGAAGACTGCTGATTTTGAGCACGATCAAAGGCAATCAAATAGGTATCGTAGTATAGCACCGTCCATAACTTGTGTGTTCTGGTAGCAAGTTTTCCCTATTCCTTCTCGTAGTATTTTCGATTGTATCATTTCCTTTTATTTCCGTGTTTTCTTTGTTTCCTTTTTGTTTACGTAGAATAAAGTAAAGTAGCAGACACTCCCAATAACCTGAGCAGTCAATACCTCTTCAGCGTGATCATGCTTCGCACATTTCCTTCTGGCTACGCTCTGCTTCCGCTCATGGAAGCAAAATACGGCATTCAGAGGAGGTGCACTTTTTCCACAGTGCAGGGGACGAAGAAGGTGTGATTTGTTTCCTCGATCCACGTCTTTCTTTTTGGTCTTCACGGGGTACCACCAGCGAAAAGTAGCGTCACTAAATAGCACGTCACTAGCATGTACTCAGTTCATGAGTTATAATTTTGAATCTGTTTTAAATATAGCATTGTGTGAGACGCCACTTAACAGTCAAGGGCCTGAAGTTTCAACTTATTGGGCACAACAATCAGCAATTGTGCAGGGGATGAGTTGTCTGTCACGGCCTTTAGTGCACGCATGTTGTCAGCACAAACCTCCACCAACATCCGTGTAGACACGTTCCATTCTATAGAACCTGTCACATGACTTTCGCGATATAGTTGCGTGTGCTGCATCCAGCACTGCTACCACCTTAGATTTCACAGCATTGTTTGTACCCGCACCGTTTACTCGCTACACGTAATGTGTTGCCGTGATGAAATCGGCAGCATCATTGTTGATAGATTCTATTACGCTTAGTGTATTCAGAGGAGCCGAGAAAGTTGACTGCCGTTTTAACGTAAGAAAGGCCCTGTGAGATGGCGCACCCATATTCTCTTTTCGAAGAGCAGACGCCATACGATTCCTACCATGCGCGGTTCATGATATGGAGCAATGTTGTTGGTTGTCAGTAGAAGAACTATGTATAGTAGCGTAAAGCGCTTGATTGTTACTCTACAGTTGGATCTCTGTCACGGATCACTGACAACACGTTGGTGTCTCACGTGTCAGCCCTTCTAATCACTGTGGAATGGTAAGAGCCATTCCCATTCCATGCTGATGACGAGAGATGCATAGTAATAGCATTGTTTTCATTTCCCCTGGAGATCGTGTCGATTTCAACTCCCTGCAATTGTGACACGACCACATTCCATGTCTGTAAGTGTACATATCCCGCTTAGAATTGCTAGGCGACAATAAAAGGGTGACTATGTGCGAATTAACGGGTATGCAGTGACCGGGGACGGCTAATATAAAATACAAATTACTGGCTACTGTGCTTTGGGTATGGTAATAATAAGAACAGTGCGTGGGTTTCGTGCTTTGGGCATGGTGAGATTGTTTTACAGTAGGTTCAGCATACGGTCCTGTTTGAAAATGAGTTTATGTGCACCAACAGAGGACATGCCAACTAATCTTTGCATACCTATATGACCAGAGCGTGTTTTAGCTCACGGTGCTGTCTAGACCACATATCAAAAACTGTACATAACGCCATTCCCGTTCATATGACCATTATATTGCCATGTCATTTTCATTTCAATCTTATGATCATTGCTTCTCGCGTTCATACCCGTTTAGTTATTTGCTTTATTTCCTCATATCAATTTTATTCAAAGCTTACGGCTGTTCCGCTAAATCTCCTTTCTTTTCTTTCTATGTCATTTGCAAGTCTTTATTACCGTTCAAATGTCTGATTTGCAAACTGAGACGTATTTTTGCACAAGTGCACTAAAAAGTGGCGGTGAATACACGTATGTGGATTCATCGACATCTTTTGATTTTTATTTGTTTGTTCAAATATCCTTTACTCTCTCGCTCCATTCTCATTTCATTTGGAAGTCCCAATGACAAGGGAATGACTGTGGAATCATAATCGTTCTGGAATGCCAATAATCTGAAACCTCAGTCGTCATATTATTGTTAGGTTAGGTTCACATGGACCATTCTTTCCATGTTTTTCTCGGATAGAAAACAGAAAACGCATGAAAGTCTGTGGTAACGTCCACATATTTGTGTATGGGCAGCACCATATATCGTAACGGGATCCTAGTTTAACGGCCGGGGAGCACGGACTAGACCAAGACTGCGTGCATGCGAAACCGGCCTCACGTATAGTCGGGCTGCCAGGATATGTTGTTCTTGTGTACAGACCCAGCGGCTGTATAGTACTGATCATAATTACCGTTACTTTCTTTTTTTTCCCCTTTCTCCTTTCCCTTTTTTCTTTCTTTATTTCCTTCCTTTTTTTATGTTAAACCTTAATGAGATACGCGACCCGCCAGAGACGACGAATGTAACCTCGCAAGGTGGGGGGAGCGCCTTCGTTTGTTCTTCCGCCTTTAGATGTCTAATACGCAAAGCTACTATAATTGTGAGCTGGAATGAATCAGCCATTGCACTTCATGAAACAAGTTTTCAATCATAGTTGTCTCGCGGCATGAAACCACGAATTACTGCTATTTGCAGTATTTGAGTCTGTATTATTATCCGTAAAAGTAAGATAGTAACAAGCACTAGAGATTATAAAGTAGATCTACGTATAACTCTGAAGAATTCGTGCTCCAAAGTCTTGAGGTTAGCTTGCTGTAAAATGTCAAATTAATTTTCTGTGGATGCTTTAAATCAGGTGATTCATCTCTCTTTCTCTTTTGCATAATTTTTCAAAAATCTATGAGGGCTCCCGACATGATGTTTTCCACCGTTCTTGTACAGGGTGGCCTATCAGCTATTGTTGACTTTGGACCTAAATATCTCAGCCCAGAGTGGCGCTAGCGACTCGCGGTTTTCGGTTCCGTAATTCGCATGATCAGACACGTGTGATAACAAAGTT
>JARGYV010082918.1:0-10159 GCA_029532675.1 Ornithodoros moubata
TTTCAGCAAGTGGCGTCGCTGAAAGGTATCATTCGCAACGGCGATTGGTGATCGCCGTGTTATGCGGTGAAGTTCTGTTTTTACAGTGTACCACAGCTGTAACGAGCTTCGTTTAAGTATCGGAAGGTTCCCAAAATACCTTCATAACTGCTTAATAATAATTGGTTGCTTTACGTCACGCGACAACTGTGACCATGAACGACGCGACAGTGGTCCGTCTGTGGACTAATTTCATCCGCCTGAGGGTTCATGCGATGAAATCGCGACACACAGCATACTGTATTTTACATTCCTCGCGGGAAATGGCGTGACGGAGCGATTTGTACCCTGCCACTTACTTGCAGCTGTTCTCAGCAGGGATGAAACACCCCACCTTGGGATCGGGAGGCTACCAACTGAGCAACAGAGGCCGACCATAATTGGCGCTCAACATTTTTTCTCAACTGTGGGAGAGCGACACGTAGGGCTTCAGCAAGAGAGAATCAAACGCCACAAACCTTTAACGGTATGGTTCCTCGGAGGGCCTGAAACAAAAATCAACGCTTGATCAATTTCCAGACAACAGTACTCAATTTTCACACGCCGACTAAAGCAGCACGATGCACTAAAACTTCAAAGAGAGTGCCACTGGTAACAGGTCTTTGAACTGAAAAGACGCCGAGGAGAGAAGCCGTTAAGCTGACTCCGTGCAGTTGGTATATTGAACAGAAGTAGCACAAAGCATATGGGTGAACAAAAAGGTAACATAGGTCAGTATGTCATCAGTTACGTCTGATAAGAACGACAGTGTTGTGACTCACTCACCTTCGGGACAAGGACAGCTTTTGGTCGGATCTCCTTCTTTGATCGGTGTGTTGTTGCCCGTCTGGGCGTATGTAAGTCCTGACATCATGAAGTACATGAAAATAATTCCCAGGATGACGAAGGTCATAAGTACAGCACCTATAATCATGCTCTTGGCAGCAGAGGCAGTCATACTTGCAGAAATTCTTCTTCTTCTCCTTTACGACGAGAGAAACTCAATTGTTCAAAACTTCTCTTTCTACAAATTTCGTTCACGGCAGATGTGTCTTTATCTTTCATTTACTTTAATTTTCACGTCTGGTGACCTGACTGTCATTTATGCTAACTATGGGAGTCTCAACCCCTGTTACCGGTTCTGCTGATCATTAGGGTTTTCAAGGCACACAGGCTACTGTGGTCGTAATGGTTATTATGACCACACAATGGTTATTATGACTAGATAAACAGTATGACACGAATGGTTTAACACGAAAAAATCAGGTGAAAGGTTAGTGACTAAAATTACAGGACGTTTAAAGCGCCTGCGATTCTAGAAAACTTGTATACATGATCCAATGGCACAAGATGCTCATCACCCAGCAAAAGGACTGGGTGAAGTGTTAAAAAAAATAAATGCTGTAAAGTGCTTTAAAATGGCGTTGGCGAAGATGTTGACATGATGGACATCGATGAGGATGTGAATGATTGAGAGTTCTTTCCCACAGTGGCTGCATTCAAAAGGGTCCTCTCCTCGCAGGAGGCACCCAGGGTTTAAGTATGTGCGACCCAAACGGAGCCGACATGATACACCTTGTAGACTAGATTGACTACGAATGGAGGAGTGTCTATGTTAGGTTTAATTGCGTGTAATTTGTTGCTTGTTTGATGATCCCAAAAGGACTGCGGTGTCTATCAATCTTTCTTTTTAAGCACAGCCTGAGGTCTTGATAAGAAATTCCGAAGAGGGTTATCTCCTTTATTAAAGTAACAGCAGCTGCTCGATCGGCCTTTTCGTTTCCTGGAATCCCAACATGGCTGGGTACCCAACAGAAAAGTAACCCATAAGACCTGTTAGCTATAGTGTTTGCTAGGCTCCGTGCACGATTAACTATGAGGTTCTTAGTGGAGTGAAGCCACAGATATCCCGCAGAGAACTCGAAGAATCTGTGTAAACGACTGTAGATGTAATCGATTTTGCAAAATGTAGTTGGGGACTAAAATGATAACATGTACTTCTGCGGTAAAAACTGGCACACTTCGCTTCAAACGATAAGACAATACCACTGTGATAGTGACCATAGCACACGATACCCTGGACATTGTCTTGGAACCGTCAGTGTAGAAATCATTGTGCGTACTAAAACTTTCCCTTAGCAGCACAAACTCTTGTTGGGATACGGTACTTACAGTACTTGTTTCTTGGGACTAGAGAAGGACGTGTAGAATTTTGGAGGAGGGTGATATGGAGGAAGGATTATGCTTGACTCAAGCATCATGAAATTGTATTGAGGAAAGCCATAGTGATCAACGGCTTCCTGATATCCTCATGCATAAAGGGGGCACAACCGAAGGCTTATTAAAGAAAGTAGCAACAGCCAAAGGCAAGCTACGATTATCGGAAGCGGCACGGTTGCCTAGGGGCCGAAATCAAAGAGAACTCTGCTGGCATACGCCTTTAATCATGAGGACAAATTCTCATAAAAGCAGCTAGTACGTTAGCGAGTTTGCGAGTTTTAATAAAGGCCACAAATAGGAATTAGTGATCATATGCGGTATGTAAATGACAAAAGAATTTTCGTTTGAAGAAGAGCATCGGTGACTTTCTTCCGCGTGCTTCCCCTCACGAGCCCTCGCAATCGCAGTATCACTCGTAACATGGAAGAACCAAGGCAAGAAGCTAGTCAGGTTGAGGACCAAGTGTGTCGTGTTTGTTTTTCGTCAGCCGACCATGAACCACTGTATGCGCCGTGCCACTGCAAAGGTAAGTCCTGTGCACAGCTATTCGAGGGAAATGTAAAGACAAAGATAAGCAACCAAGCGCTTCAAGATGTCAAAGCTAGGCCAACGTGTATAGCTAAGCGTGTGGTCCCCACGTCTTGTATGCGTGCTGGAAACGGTGAAGACAGGAAGGGCTGGAAGAATCACGATGTTTGAAGTGCGAAGACTTATTCTCCCATGAACACTGAAACTGCACAATTTAGCAAATAAATTGTGGAAAACATTAAATAACGACGCTAAATTTGCGCATTCATGTTCGTCGTTGGAGCATCCTCCAGCGTCGTTAGTGTACGCCTTATCTTTCCACACACAAGATCAACATCGTTCAGGTGGTTCAGGTCCAACAGCGCTACAGCGTGGCACACGGCTAACACCAACAGACCGCGTTTGTAATACACGCTTTTAATTTGAAAACACCCTTTTAGGTGTATTTCAAACATTCTTAACACACGCCTTTCAAGACGTACACCCTCGCCAAAAGTTACACTTTGTTTTGCTGTACACCCTAGATACCATAGCTCACTCCTTTCTGGGACTAACCGTACACCCTAGGCTTGGTATACATCCAAGTGGCAAGTTTTTTTTTTTTTTCTTCTTTTTCCTGGCTTCCGCGCTCAAGTTCGCGGGTTCGATCCCGGCCGAGAACGGTATCAATGTGGGGGAGGTAAACATTGTTACTGGAAACGTGTGTCGGAGATTTCAGGGGCACGTCAAAATATCCCCAGATTGTCTAAATTATACGCAGTCCTACCCTGTGGCGTCGCTCATGATCGCAGTTGTCTCGCGACGTAAACCCGCCAATTAGAATAATAATTTTCCTGAGCATACATATGAGGGAAGCAAAACAGACCTTTAGCTCAGCAAGTTGCTGGGCATGGGTATCTCCTCCTCATAGGGAGATCTGTAACATTCGTATTGGCACAGTTAATTCAGAAGTTCCTTGTAAAGCGCAATGTTCGAAGCAGTGGTCACGAATGTAGACATAAGCATTCATCATGTACACATTTATTTAAAAAGTGAAAACCATATATTCGTACAAGATCATACCAAAATCTCAGAGCCTTCTGAGTATGTGCAGATCTTCCAGCCCAGATTATGATGTCTTCGCAAGCTCCATGAATCCGCGAAACAGCAAAGTATCCAAGGTATCGAGGTAGTAAATAGGGGCCCTGATGCAATGCATAACGTGTAGAAAGACATTGGATAAAGAATGACGTCAGCTCTGGGACTTGGGGCGACCTACCCGTGGATGTTTCGGTAACAGCTGAAAACAAATCGAAACGTCTAGCATTATAGGCAACGACTTCTAAGCACCTTGTTGAAACGAAGATTGTTACAAACAGTAGTTACGCGCAAAATGACATGGCAAAGGGACACTTATATTGACAACACGATGAACTCACGTCAGTACCTCCACAACAGGTTCCCTTACACCTGCTTGTCCGGCGAACTTAGACATCTAACAGACAAAACCAGAGAGACAATGATTGCATAAGCACGATAAGTATGCACATGAGCTACAGTCGTTGCGACTCACCTCGGTTTCAGTTCAGGACTTCAAAACTGTTACATGTGCGCCGACGTTTTTGCTCCAGCTTTTGAAGACTCGAGTCGAAATATAACGCACGAGACAAACACGTATCAACTGCGTTCAAATATGATTTGAAAGTTCCAAAGACAAGCGAAAACACTTCATAATATCCAGGTTAACCACCCACAACGTTAACAGTCAGGAGCTAAGATCAACATGTCAGATTGATAGCGATGACACTTGACTTTTCATGGTGATGAGAGCACGTAAATTTCGGTTTCATGCTCATCTGGGGCGACAAGCATTTTTTTAGTAGATAGTCTGTGTGTGTCGGGGGGAGGGGGGGGGGATGCAAGGAGGAATTCACGGGATGGTGACAGTATTTGTATCGTGGAACAGGCGCGGATTTTAACAATGTTTGCAAAAGTGCATGAGGACTCCGAAGAATACTTGCCATAATGAAATGTTTATTTCGAATACAAAAATATATACCGCTCTTTTGAAAATAGGGCAAATTTCATGTCTTCTACGAAGAACAAATAGCTAGTTTTAATATTGCATGTACCAACACGCCTTATATATACCAAGACGATATAAACATGCTGTGCTGAGGGAGTTTCGAATCTCAAACACCCATCTTACACCCCACAATAACGTTTCTTTTCCCTGCAAGGGGTGTAATAGGGGGGATATAAAAGTATTACACCTCAGCTACTCCTACAATACACACCTAAAAGGGCGTTATAAAATTTACAGTGCACCCTACTCGGAAGCTGACGAACCACCTGCCGGTGAACTGTAGACAACAGAGCAGCTCCTCGTAACTGTCATTGTAACAGAATTACTGGAAGTACTTCTTTCTGCGTACATAGCCATGCAGTATGGGGATTCACAATAGTTTCCGTGTCTCATCGCCTTTTTTCTCCCCTGAGTAGGGAGGTGGACGACAGATGTTAATACTAACACTTTTCATTCGGCAGGATCTATCGGACTCATTCACAGAACATGTTTGGAAAGATGGCTGAAAGTTCGAAGCACCAGGACGTGCAATGTATGCGGCTTCGAGTTTAAAGTTGTCAGGAAGAACATGGTAAGGCATGCATTGGTCACAGAGTAAGCACGACGCCTTGTAATGGCCACCCCCGCGCTCACATCAGACGATTGATATATCGCACTATGTCAACGGCAGTTCGGGAGAAGGCGGTCAGCATGACAGGCCACCAAGTGATTTAGCAATGTAAATCCGTGCATCGACGCCCCTTACGGTCATGCAGGGTGGTGAAGTTACGTTTTGAGTGTGTACGATCAGTGATAGGGTACCACTCGTCACTGACGGCTTGATTAACGCATGACTGACGTCGTTTTTTAAAGACATACATTTTAGAAAGATGCATTGTTCTTATGATGGAACTCCCATTTGCGTCCTTTCTGCACCAGCCTCTTCGAACGTTCTTTACCGAGAGCGAACACCGTGAACACGTGATCGTGATGGCTGTTCACCTAATCTGTTTCATGGGAGACGTAATGGTGTTGACCTTCGGCTGGCTCTTTGGAACGGATTTCATACACGGCCGCGGATGGTTGGTCCATCTGCTGGTCCTATCCGCCTTACTATTGCAGAGCGCCTTCTGGGCTATCGTTGCATTTGCGCGAGTCGGGTGAGTAGTAGTTTAGTGTCAAAATGGCAGGCTATAACTGGTGCATAATTAAAGCAACCAGTGCAACTCGATACGAGGGAATAGGGGATATACACCAGGTGCCCCAAACCCCGCCATTTTCCCATGCATTTGGCCATGAAGGTAAGAAAGGAAGGTGGCACTCCAAGCCGATTTTTCAGTGGAAGCGCGAATAGCGCAAGGGGTTGTGGGATCTTGCCCAGTTACGTAAACATGTATGTAAGCGAGTGAAATGGCCGCGTTCACATCATTGTTGAGTGTCACCCTGGCGATGCTTTCTTTGCGGTGTCGCTCGTGTTATACTGAACCACAAGGAGATTTCCCATATGCTTCTACAGGGCAGTGCCACTTAATGGGAAAAGAGATCTTTTTAGTCGGGTGATTTCTTGGGCTTAACGGATGCTACACAGAATACAACAGATTTCCGGCGTGATAACGTACCTTGTTTTACGATGTTAATTTTTTTTATCTTCGTTATAGCTACCTTTCTTGTAGGGAGTGGCTTAGTGGCTTGTGATGTAGGCTTCTGAGACGCTACTGTTGATTCGCTTCCTCATTCCATTACAGATACGTAGAAACATGCCTAGAAATGGCCATATTCACACGCTAAAACGTTTCCAGCAAGATGTAATGGCGGTGATGACACATACGGCCGCCAGGGGGGTCCCACGGCTTTCTGAGTTTTGTGCCGCCTCCTTTCTGTCTTACCTCTATGCGTTTGGCTGTATCCTGGGTGGCAAACAACTGGGACACCTCAATCCACTATATTGTTGTTTCGTTGTTGCCAACATATAGATGCTTTACCCGCTCTTTTTTGGACAAAATTCGCTTTTTCTGGATATATTGAGGCTTTCGTCTCGCTAAGTCTGGCGTCACTGTAATAATCCAAGAGAATCCAGACTGAGTTATGGCGGCGTATGGTTTAGATACTAGGGCTTAGGTTTTATATCAGCAGTTTTATTTTATAATACCTCGTTTTATTACAAATGCACACCCAAAATAAACTAATGACAGCACATTTTTTCCGCGGCCGGGAAAAACAGCTGCCCAAGCGCAGAGCTGCTGGTAACATAGGAACAGCAATATGGCGGCTGTTATTTGCCAGTGCCGTGAGCGGAGTTTGGGCCACTTGATATACACGACTCGTTTTTAGCCAACTTTGTTGAATAATCAGAGTTTTCGAATGCTATAGAGACCCACGAGGGCATGGGATTTAACCGACAGGAACATGCACGTGTGGTGGTAAGTCATAATCTGTCAGAACTGGAGGCTACTGGCAAGCAGAGGTCTGGATCGCAATGTACAGGAAATATCGCCGCCCGTCTCATTGAAATATTCGAGAAAGCAGCCTGTAGTAGAGATGAAACAGCCAATGTATATGGTTCTAGAAACAGCCGCGTAAAGTTGGCTTCATTACTGCCACAAAAACGAGCTTTCACAGATCAAATGTTAACATACCATAACGTTTTACAGGTTAGTGCAATGAATCAGTCGTATCACAGCTGTCTCACGACGCAAAGTCACGTATTATGTTTGCATTTTTCGCCCGACACAGGGAACCACAATAGTAGTACGATATACTTCTCGAGATATTGGTTCTTTTTAGGATTAGCGCGCCCCCAGGGTAGTTCGAACCTCAGTCCGTGAAGTGAAGCGGAATTTCGCGCGCTATATTTCAAATTTTTAATCCAATTGGTGGCACCTAGGGGGCGTTAGTTCGCGCGTTGTTCGTCAGATGGCGCCACCATCGCCAGAAGTTACACTTTCCACCACCATGGGACGCCACCACATCGGATATTGCCCCTGGGTTTAGCTAGAGCAGAGTGCAGGCATTTTTCACATTTAGTCGACGCGGTGGTTGGCAGACGGTACACCTATTACACATGTATGGTTACAACTCAAAGGGCCCCCAATAGCTACAACTAATTATTTACACATTTATTTTTTGTGCAATGTACTAGAATGACCACTCACCTCTTGTTAGCCGGCTGAAGGTACTGCCCACTTCCAGGGCTAGGACTCAACAGTCAAATAAACAATCAGATCTACCTGCTAACTTTCAGCCTTATTACAGCTAAGGTAAAAAATAGCGACTAATTGAGCTCATTCCTTGAAGGACACATAATATTCGAAGAGCTGATTTTTCGTGAAGATTTTACACACATCCTGTTTGCAATGAATCAGAAGAATGAGCTTTTAGCCACGTGCCACCTCTTACTGTAACCTGCTCGCAAAGTACCCACTGGCGAAATAGATAGTTTATTATGAACCATAATACTTAAAAAGACAAAAAGTCAGAGATCTGTGGATTATATCACTACTTTTGGTGCTTAGCACAGATGTGCATCACTTCGTGATGCTGAGAATGCACCAAATTTTATTGAAAGAGCAGTATCAATTCCAAATTTTATCGTTCTCAAATGTAGGAAAATTTTAACTAGTGCATCCTGATATATATCCTCTCCATAACATCTTCCAACGCATTTCCTTTAAGCAGAAATGTTATTTGCCCCCCATCCCTTCACCCACGGCCAAGGAAAGACCTCACCCTCACTTCCTTTTCTACTTACAATAAAGCCTATACCAAAAGCATCAATTTTCCAGTACACTGAACTTACAAGCATGCACTCGTCCGGGCACATAATATTCAAAGTGCTTTTACACGACGATTTATACACAGCCCTAGACTGGATAGAGGGCATCTACTTGTGCCACCTCTTACTGTGACCATTTGTGAAGTGTCCTTTGGCAACATAACTTACATAACCAAGTACCAGATAGGATTCAAAGTTTATTACAAACCAAAAGCTGAAAATGAAAAACAAAGACAGATTTGTGGAATATACGGCTTTCGATACTTAGCACATATGTGCATCGCTGTGTCATGCTTAGGACACACCAAATTAGCTTGGAACAGAAGTATCATTCTGAAATAAAGGAAAATCGCAAGTAGCATATCCCCAATACATATGCTCTCCATAATATCATCCAGGACATTTTGTGCTTAAGCAGAAATATTCAGATATGCATATTTAAGACAACATCTGTACACATTTCCCAGTATCACACTTCAATCATGCAAGGTACGGAACACAGGAAATTTCACTTTTACAATATGCATGTACTTGAAGTGTTCATAGGAAACACTTTGTGCAAACTCGCGCATGAGCAGTTCTCTCATGACAGTGTATAATATCGCTTCCAGACTCGGCACATAGGTGTATCTTACCATTTTTATTTTTCTGCTTAACCCAACTCGCAAACATTCCCATCTGTATAGTCCAGTGCGTAGCGCACGATCTGAGAACGACACCATCTTGTCTTACCCATACTAATAAGCCAAACTAAAAATAATTTTTCCGCACACTGAACTCACATGCAAGCACTACTAGTACACCTAAAACAGTACTGTTTCATATACGAAAAAGGGTACTGCTCTACAGTTTACACATCAATATGCTACAAGATTGCTGGCAGTGAGCTCTAAAGATACAGTCGACTCTCGTTAATTCGAACTCGAGGGGGCCGGGATATTTGTTCGAATAAAGCGGAGTTCGAATTAACGGATGGCGCTTTCCTGGAAGGGGGCTTGGGAGCGCGTGCAAGCTTCTAGAGATGTGTTGCGACGCTCCTTGCGACGTATCTATACGTCCGCGATACCGGTTTCGCTCTATTACGCATTAAAGTGATTCGAATCGTTACTGCTTGTAGTCTTCTTCTACTCAACTCTACTCTACTCTATTCGGGAAGACACCTCGCTGAAATCGCACCAACACGTTTTAATAATTCGTCAAACTCCTCTTAACCCGTACATCCCGTACGCGCATCGCACACACACCGTCGCCGCCGAGAGTTCTCTCCCTCTTCTGTTTTTCCTCCGTTGGTTGGCGCTCTCAGCCATCTACGCGAGGGCGGCGGCAGATATGAGCGTCTACACTCGGCCATCCGACTTTCTTAACGCCCTCGTTAATACAGAATACAAACACACATATAGGCTATTATGAACTAAACTTCCTTAGCTATGGGAAAAGCAAAGCATTCTCTGTAAATTATGACACGTAGTCCTTGAACTTGGTTGGTGCTTTGCGTGCTCTGACTGGTCGGTGCTCGGAGCGTGCGGCCGATGCGTCTGTTTCGGACTCCGGTTCGCTGTCGCTCACATCATCATCTT